>JAVQJG010202942.1:0-11556 GCA_036024015.1 Craterocephalus amniculus
TGCACATTTTTTGTAAATCCGATAAACTATATTTCACTTCTCAAATATCGCTGTGTTTGTCTGCTATATGATATATTTAACTGAAATTGATGATCCAAACAACCAATGATTTATAAAGAAAAATCTTGAAAATAATCAAGGGTGCCCAAACTTTTGCATATGACTGTATGTATATATATTAGGGATGGGCATAGATATTTTTTTAAAATCTAGATTAATCTTACAGCAATCTTAGAGTTAATCTAGATTAATATAGATTTTCCATGTCTGACACCAATTCTCATTATTGGTAATCATGCAGGCCGAAAATTTATATTTAGAACCAATATTCATTTGAAGTAACATTTTTACTCTTGACTTTTTCTTTTGATGAATTATAAAAACCCCAACATTTAATTTAGTTTAAATGCTGTTCATCATTTTTACTTGTCATTCAACAACAATTACAACATCATAAGTTAAATTTATTAATAGCCTCATACATATTTATCAAGAAAATAATCAAAAAACATAAAGCCACCTTGGGTCATACTGGCAGTATTATTATTAATAATTAATTATAATAATTAATATAATTAATAATAATATTAATAATAGTACAAATTACAACTGTCCTGCTAAACAGGTAAATAAATCCAGTCTATTCTGCTGAATGATGTTGGTTCTCTAGCAGTTCGGGACCGATGTAAACATGCCTCACAAGTAAACTACGCTGGCTGCTGATCCACTAATTTGTATTAATGGGTTAATTTTTGATCTCCTTTCCCCTACTCTTACTCCTTGGGGTCCAGTCTTTACCCTTCTGCTTCTGCCCACACTCTCTTGTGTTCATTTATGCCTTTCACTTCCAAACTACTTTGTTGACAGTGTTTCTCAGTTTCTGCACACGTATGTAGTTTTAATTCGTTAACATTTTTAATATCACAAGTAGCCTGGAGACTGTACGGATCACCTTTAGTGCTTCTGCTTGAAGATACCCATACACAACAAACAATATAGGGAATCTACTTAGAAAAATACAAATGTCTGATGCCTTTTAATTTCTTTAAATCGAAGTGGGGTGTTGAAATATAGAAAGTCGATGGTTTAAAGCCATGATGTGATGGTTGTATTTGTGTGGAAATGTGCAAAACAAAACAAAAAGTTGTGGTTGAGTGAAAGAAGGATGACTGCCCAGAGAGAGCTCTGCAACGGTTGACTTTTGTAACACTCGCCACTCCCACCCATCAGGTGCAGCGTAATCCACCCAGCTAAAATTGCTAAGGGTAATGGATATTGGTGGGGTATTACATGTCAGTCAAGATTGGCTTCCTGGTGTACAAAAGCAAAACATACCTTCCTGTGCACATTTTTATTTATTTTACTGCTTGATGTTTTTGGGTTGATTGCTCCACAGCTTATTGGAATTTTCAAAATTGGGGGAAAAGGCTAAACTGTACTTTTATTTTATTTGCAGATCAGAGACTGGATCTGAATAAACTGGGCCCAAATGACAATGACACTGTGAGAGGACAGATAGTAGGTAAGAAACAAGGTTTCAGTTGCATGCATTCTTTATCTACATAGAAACAAAAGCCAAAGCTTATAACGCTTATAAAGGTTATATGTATTTTCACATCAGCTATCTGATAAGGCAAACCCTACTTGCTTTATGTTTTGAGCCTATAAACTGAGGTTTTGAAATGTGAATTGAGGGATTAAAACAAAAGTTGAAATATAAAGGTTTTTGCCAGTTCCGCACAGTCTTCTCATTTCTCAGCTGGAGCTTGCTGCTTGGCCTCAGACCTGTTTGATGGCACAGTGACATGTATTGTGTTGATTTCTGGAGCCATTGCTGCCCAGCAGTGCCCCAAGGCTGAGAAACCACACTATACAACGTTTTGTATTTGCACCTGACGTATCAGGAAAGTTTTGCTTTTATGCACTGCGTCACACACTAGAAAATGCACAAGCTATTTTGAAGGCGTACTATGGCAGAGTCAGCAATGCCAAAGTTAGTCGTTAATAGAGGCTGTAGTAGTGAGAACAGAAGTTCAAAAGTTCTTTAGTGCTTGTTTAAAGTTGAAGCCATGAGTGGAAGGATAGTATAGGGAGATACTGGGTACTTTACTATTTACTTATGCCATTTTCTCACTTCTGCAGGATTCAGTTCTGTACCTCTACATTACTGTCATTAAATGGCGTAATATTCAATGTAAATCTAAAATTACCTTTAGATTAATCAAATATTGAAATTGGAACAAGTTGAGTCATTTAATTTCAGTAAGAACTACAACAATTTCAGTAAATGTGACTTAAGTTGGTTCAAAGAACTAGGAGGTATAAAAACAATGAGTTTAGTGAATGGTGAATGGTTGCTCCTGTGGATGCAATTTCACCTGTTTAGTTTCAGCATTTGTATAAACTAAAGTGTTTTAGGAAAAATGGTTTCTATGCAAATTTCTGTAAATAAATTGCCTATGAAATGTCACTGATCTGCCATTTTCCTTATTTTACTCAAACTATAGTAAGTCTACAATCAAGAGATCGAATTGGGAGCGGAGGACCAGTGGTAGACTGCAGTCGTCTGTTTGACAATGATTTACCAGACGGGTCAGTATTAACCATATATAGATGGATAGATATAATATCTTCTCTGGTTTGTGAACAAATGCCAACATACAAATATAGGAAGTTCTTGAAGCTGCTGTATGATGTGGATATGCACATTAGGACATGGGGCTAGCTTTTTACAGATTGTGAACATTTGAAATTCAGGGTATATATAACATTTATTCACTTCAGTTTTTTATTGTTGTCCATGTTGAAAACAATGTTTTTTCTTATCTAATCTGATGGATTTAGTTTGTTTGATTTCCTTATTTTTATTGCTGTACATTACATTTGTTGCAAATATTTTAAACGTGTGTCTTTATATCTACCTGAAACAGCTGGGAAGAGAGGAGGACAGCTTCTGGAAGGATACAGTACCTGAATCATATCACACGCACCACACAATGGGAGAGACCCACCAGGTACACACTGAACTTTGAGTGCAATCTTATAAAAAATAAGTTTGCCCATATCATCCTTGATATTTTGTGTACTTGATGCCCAGCAGTAATTCTAGTAGTTGTACTTCTCCCCACTTCCCTTTGTAGAGAGAGAAAAAGAGAACTTCCACTAAAAAGCAAAACAATAACAGTCCGTTGGTAATGAGTGCTGTCAGTTTCCTCAGTCCCCCACCCCAGCATGTTCTTGTGCGTGACAGCTAAATAAACCAGCCAGTCAGTCAGGCAGCCAGGCTTCTCTTGGCCCTCATTGCTACAGGAACAACAGTCGCCTTCCTACTTGGCCCGTATCAGTGGAGCCATTAGGGGAGTAAGCAAATAAACCTCTCCCTCCACCTCACCCTCTCTTACTAGATATCTTGAGTCGCCCTGGGCAGAATGGCAGGGTGAGGTTGGACACAAAGGAAGTGGTGTGGAATAGGTCAAGTGGTATGGAACCGAGAAAGGTGGAAATGGTAAAGGTTAGGGGCATGATGAGCATGTGGGGAGAGCGTGGTTTGGTACAAAAATTCTAGGTTGTTACTTGCTCCATGTAAAAGCTGCTTAGAGCCTGGGAAAAGCTATAGAACATCAAAGATGGGACAAAAGAGGTAGAGGCAAAGGTGGGGAAAAAGAAACATGGAAAAAGAGGAAATGGGCGGGAGAAAGGAGTGTTGAGGGGTTGTGGTTGCAAGGCGTCAGTAACTCTGTGCTACATACTCTCACTCCTATGCAGTAATTGTCAGCACGTCGCCCTGTTTGTGTTTATGTCTGCTTATCAGAATATCGTTTTTGTGCCCTTATCTGAAGTATGATGCCTTTTACCACTGACTGCTGTCTCATGTGGTTTCTGCTTTCTGATTTTTTTATGTAACCCATAATCATTTATGTGTGTCAGAGAACAGCTGTTATCAAAGAAACATTGATCTTATGAAGCCTTATGAGTCCAGTGGAGTAGTAACACTATTATTTTGTATATCTAAATGACATAAAAGTAGATTTTAGAAGTAGTGCATTAACTATTTAGATTCTACTAATTTCTAACATTTGCTCTAGTAGCAATAAAAGACAAAAATCTGTTAATTTGCAGTAAATCCAGTCAGCAACAAGAACAAGCTTTACAAAGTATCTGGTGTTTATAAAATTAACAAACTTAGAGGAGACTGCTGCCTTCATAAACATGAACATGTGCGTTTGCACTCCGACAGACCAGCATCAGAGTACTCCAGCCCGTCAGGCCGTCCGCTGAGCTGCGTGGTGGATGAGAACACGCCGGTGATGACGCCTGTAAACGGGGCAGTGGCCAGTGGCCCTCCAGGTGAACAGCGGATCCAGGAAAGACGGGTTCGATCGCAGCGGCATCGGAACTATATGAGTCGAACACACCTGCACACGCCGCCCGACCTGCCCGAGGGTTATGGTGAGTCCACACACCCTCTTCAGTGATGGCAAATCACTGAATATTCTATCATATACATGTACTTACATGAATCTGTGTACTGGTGGATAGCATTGTTACAGAATTAATAAGGTTAAATATTGCAAAGGCTGTGATGAACTGTGGAGTGTGTTGTCTTAACTTTTGTCATACTTTATCTATGGCACAACATCCTAAAACCTGCAGTTATTGCTTATAGTTCATTTCTCTGCTTCACTACTAGTTTTTCCCTTTCTTTTTGACACTTTCAAGAGTTCTAAAGTTTTTGACTTTGCTGATATTCCCACTAGTACCGAAGCGTTTTCTCTAAAAGGCAGTTAAGGCAGATGGCTGCTTTTCTCTGTAATTCAAACACTGCCTTTTTTTACAGCTTAACATGCAAACATTTTGGGAAAAATAACAGACATGTCACACTAGTAAATTTAGAAGTTCAGGAACAATTTTTTTCCCCTTCAGAAACAGCATACTACTCAGAGTCAGCCACAGTGCACCCCACAATACCCACAGAGTCTGTGAAATAAATTATCATTTTAAGTGGGGTGTTGTATGCCAGTGATTTGGAATGGCACAGTTGGACCTCTGCCCCCTTTGAAAGATCCTTCTGTGTCCACTGAGGCTGGTTGAGGTTGGACAAAGTGAGTCACTGATGCCCAACAGCTTAAGAGCTGTCTTCCTCAGCTGAACCCTCTGAACTTGTTGCAGGGTGTGGTGAGGGAGAATGAGAGAGAATGTGTGACAAAAAAGAGGGCAAACGGTGGGTCGGAAATAAGTGGTGCCAGTAGGAATTTGGGCTGCAGGTGTTCGTATGGATTAACATGCAGTATTTCTATACACACATGCACATTATGTGCCAACATTCACTAACTCATTATTCATAACCTCGACAAAAACAAAGATCCATCCAGCCAATTAATGACTGCAAATGAGTGTTATGCTGTTTAAATTTGTTGAGTTACTCACTGACTGCCTTCTTTTACAACATACCTATTATTGAACTTTTTAATGATAACTAGCACATTTTACTTTTTTTAAAATTAAAGAGCAAGTTACTTTGGAAACTCACACTAATCTTTAAATGAAAGATGGAAACTAGGATGCGTCCAGGCTCTTTCTGTGAGGAAAAACACTCATAACAGGCTTTGATAAAGTTCCCTCACATTTTATTTTCCTCTGCCTCTTGGGATACGCCTGTTGGAGACTGGACAGGAACTAATTGATAACACTGGCAGGCATATATACCTTCAGAAACTCTTAGGTCAACAGCACCCCAAATGTCTTTCCTGTTGCATAAATTATAAGCAGACGTCCTCCAAAATTTTCAAATCCACTATCCATGCTGGTGCCCACCTGGACATGCCAAAGCTTGACATGTCTTCATACCTGTTGTTTTTGTTTGTTTTTGACATGTTTTAAATGAAAAAAATATCTTTTTTAGAGCAAAGAACAACCCAGCAGGGCCAGGTATACTTCCTCCACACACAGACTGGAGTCAGCACCTGGCATGACCCACGGGTACCCAGGTAACTAAATTATTCTTATTTTTTTCCTTCTGTTTTGTGTAGATTTATAAAGCCCTTTATATGTGTCCAATATTTTCTTCAGCTATGTTACTCTAACCTTTACAGTATCAAAACAAGCAACACAAGATAAATTCAGCACAGTGCCTAACTCCTGTATCCTCTCTAACCAGATTCACAGGATCAAACTGGACTTGACTGGATTGAATCAGGCCTAATTTCTCACTTCACTGCTGTTTTTGTGCGTAAAAACATTCTTATTGGTCAAATAATGACCCTCGGTCTGAGCTGGAGCAGCATTTTTGGAAAAACTGAAAGTACCACAAGCCAGAGGTTCAGCATTCAATCATGCTCTTTCACCAGCTTTCAGTTCGCTACCTAATCCCCCAAAGATAACAGGCCCGACTATTGCATTGCATTTTTGGCTGTGTCTGAGCTCTCGCAATGTGATGAAGCACGGATACAACATTCTCCTTAAAATAACAGCATCTGGGTTTAGTCGATTTGGACAGAGTTGCTAAAATGACTGTGTGTGATGAAAGAAGCAAACTCTATGTCTTATTTCTGACTGTTGTGTGTCCTCACTTCATACTAAGTTGACACAAGCTGCGGCTTTGTTCTGCTAATTAGAATGTAAACAAAAGAATAATGTAAAAATGGATGATTGCAGTGTTATTATTGAGTGCACCTATGCCCTAATATAGAAATCTAAAGTATAGCAATATTTTGTCACTATCTACTGAAAAGCATAAATTATATTTAATTGAAGGAACCAATTAAACATCATATAGTTAAGTAATTAAGAACAATTAGGTTTTACTGTAATTTCTATGTTAAATGTAGTAACCATATTATTCCTTCCTGCATTTTGACTTCTGACGATGCATCACACCATGCAGAGAAATTATAAAACAAAAAGGCTTGTTTTAGTATCATATGAATGGTTTCTGTTTTGTCAAGGGAC
Organism: Craterocephalus amniculus; assembly: GCA_036024015.1. NCBI lineage: Eukaryota > Metazoa > Chordata > Actinopteri > Atheriniformes > Atherinidae > Craterocephalus > Craterocephalus amniculus. The sequence goes on from JAVQJG010202942.1 coordinate 6,949, forward strand.
TTGAGCAATGTAAACTGTGAGGAGCTGGGCCCACTTCCACCAGGCTGGGAGATCAGAAACACTGCCACTGGTCGTGTCTACTTTGTCGATCACAACAATCGAACAACGCAGTTCACAGACCCCAGACTGTCTGCTAACCTCCATCTAGTACTCAAGTAAGTGAATCAGTCATTTCTCATGAACCAGACAACTATGTCAAAGTCATGCTATTGGGTAGTTTATTTGAGAGATCCTCTGAATGCCTGCTCCTAATTATCAGTTGTGTGAATCAATAGAAAAAAGATAACTCACAAGCGAACAAATCTATTTCCAGGTTGTTTTTTCCTGTTTGTTTTTAATAAACAAGCAGGAGAGCTCCACGACACAGCTGAAGTGAAACTGCTGTTCTGAATTAGGTCAAAGCTAAAAGACAATCACATTCATTGAGTTGATTTTGGTATAAAATGCACTGGAGAAGGAAACAAACACACTCTGCCTTGATGAGTTATGACAAAGTATCTATGTTTCAGACTCATGAGAAGGTTTTTAACTTAACTTAAGAAGTAAGATGGAGTTATAAGAAATTGTGTGAACACTGATGACTCTCCTGCCTTCATTTCTCTAACAATATTTTTGTTTTCTTCCTCCTTATCACTTCCCCTATCCTCTCTTTGTCCCATGTTTCTGCTGATGGTCATCTTCCATCTCTCTTTTTACATCACACACAATCTCTTTATTCATGTCTTGTCCTGTCCATATTTTCTTTTAAACTATTTTTGTGTCTCGTCCTGCTTATTTTCTGTGCTTTTGTACCATTGTTAAATTTACCTTTGTTCTGGCTTTTTATTCTTGCCTTTTCTCTGTCCTCTTTCTTTTCCTTTTTAATCCTGTATGTTTTCAATGCTCCAATCCTCCTCTGTGCCATTCACCTTCTCTTTTATACCCTTTCCTCTTACTGTCCCCTTTTGCTTTTCTCTGTCTTCTCTTCCCCTCTCTCCTCCCGTTTTCTCCAGCAGCCCAAGTCCAAATGGTTCCCGTGTGGCCATGGACAGCCAAAACACTAACCTCAGGTAACCTCCAAACACACACGCGCACACATATTTGTGTCGGCAGATGTGTGAGCTCACATAATTAATAATGAAACTGTATGGTTGGACAAGGTCTATAGCTTGCATATCAACAACACAATGTTTTTGTACTCACCCAGAAGGTTGTATAAATCAGTTTAGAGCACTTAACTGTGCAAAACACACACACAGTTACAATATTATGAGAGGAAACGCTGACTGTCATTCTTTTCCAAAGGTGAATATCCAGTCTGTGACTGTTGTGTAAAAACATGCACATTCCTTTCAAGGTTAACTTTCATGAGAATATCATTTAAGTTCAGCAGTTGTCCATTTCAAGGACTGCAAGTTTGTGCTTTCTGTCAGCGACATGCCTTCTCTGAAGATCAACTCAGAGGCAGTTGACTGTGTTCAAGCTGGACTTGCAAAGCAGACCCCACTCTGAGATATGCTAAACATGTGTTAGCACAGCTGCTCCTGATTTAGCACCAGTTTGTGTATTCTCCCTGAAGATGCAGTCAGTCTAGTAAAAACTAAAACACAAAAATCATCAAAGTTTTTACAGTACAGGGCCTTTAAGGTACATGAACACAATGAGCAGAATTTGAGGAAGTGTTTTGGCTGTCTGGAAGTTTCTTGTGCCTTTAGCCTGCCAACATGTAAGGTGGGAGTTGATATAACAAGAGGATCATAAAGGGAGACAAAGATTTTTCCATTTTTGTTCTTTTGGTGCAAGGTTTTGTTGAACCTCCTTGCAATAACAGTGGCTGGTACAATAAACATGTTTTGGAAACCAGCATCAAGTCATTTGGCCAAATAGTATCCATATGAGTCTGAGCAGGCTCTGGTTGTGAGTTGAAACTCCATCAGCATCATTAAGCGCTTGCCTGACTCCTTATTAGGATTGATATGATGGAGACCAGATGATGTTTCAGAACTTTGAAAAGGGCAAACTGATAAGCTCTAATATATATATGTATATAGTACATAAAGTATTATTTTGCATCAGTGGAATACTTTGCACCACATCTTCTTTTTTCTTTCTGATGAGATCAATATGCTCACATAAGAAAAAGGCTAATTTGGAGATTCTGGTTGAAGATAAAGCAGATCATAAATCCTATGCATCTTTAAAACTAACATGTGATGGTCCATTGCAGTGGACCAAAAATAACGTGTTTAGGACATGAAATTGTTTAATGGTGTTGTTATAAGGTATTTGAACTTTAAAATGAACCAGCTTTAGAAAAAAAGTGATTTCTTAATTTTTTTCATTTACATAACTGGATTGTATCAGTGGTCTTTGTACTTTTGAACTTAGCGGCATGTGTTCTGACAAGGACTAGAGGGCAGTAACGCATTACATCAGTTTTATAATTGCTGTATTGGCTCCTTGTGTGTTTCAGGGTTGATTTCAAGGTTGTTTTAGTGGTTTATAAATGTGTTAATGGTCTTTGGCCTTGTTATTTATTTGACCTGAAATTATGAGCCATGGTGGACCCTAAGGTCCTCTGGCCTTTTAGTTGTTCCTGAAGTCAGGACTAAAGCCTATGGTGAGCGACTACAGCCCTTGGCAGAGCAAATCAGGGTAACAGAGGCTGTTTATGGATTTAAAAAGAGGCTCAATACCTGCCTTTTTTGCTTAGTTTTTAACTGAACTATTTTATTGTATTTAGTCTACCTCATTTTATTATTTTAAAAATAAAATTTTTGGCAGATATTAATTAATTGTTTGATATTCTTTTCAGTTTGCAAACATTGTTTTAATGTGCATTTAATTACATAAAGTATTTTGCACTGCTCATGTATAGATGAGTAGTACATCTATACATCTTTCCCAGTATTTTATTTCTGCCTTTCTCTGTAGGTTTTCTCATTTTTAATAATGAAAAGTGCTTGTAAAAACAGTTGATTTTAAGTTCTACCCCATTGGTAGAATTTAAGCAATAACACATTTATTCATGAATTTCTCACAACGGTTATGTTTTGGTGCCGTTTAAAACCATCACAGCCTGTGAAAATGTATAGTTAACAGATTTGGGGTTTATACAGCTGAAGTGCATTTCCTTATTTAAGTGACTGAATAGGCAACTTGTGGAAACACTATTCAGCAATTACAATTGTTTTTATCTTTTATTTTCACTTTAATGATAAGAAAAAATTTAAATCTCTGTAGTTAAATATAAGTATTTATAATTTTGCAACCTGCACAGACAAGATGAAAAAAAAATCAGAGACCTTCAACTCAAGAAAACATCTTGCATGTGTGTGCACACCCATTTGTAATTGTAGACACGGCTGTCTTCAGAATTAACCAATTATACACAATTTCATTTTAAACAGTAGTTTGGATGATCCTGCCATCAAGTAAAAACTGCAAGACCAAGTAAAATTCAGCTGTTGCTGTGAAGCTGTGCTTATGTTTTTCTCTGACAGCGTCAGACACCTACAAAACCATATCCAAAGAATTAGAAATAATCCGGATTACAATGTGGACGATCATAAGCGTAAATGGAAAACTGTTGCATCTACAAACAGGGCATACCTCCAAAATTGATAAAGATAAAACACAAAGTTGAAAAGTATTATAGTGACTTTAAAGGTGCAGCAACTTTTTGGCAACTTTTTCTTCATTTAAAAAAAAAAAAGAAGTAATTTCTCTTTAGCTCGAAAGTTTTTCATTTTGGAGTTTTAACACATTATTTCATCTACTGTTAGCGGCTGGTAAAGGAGAAAAGATGAATGGAATGAAGGTCAAGTTGGTGATTTCATTGCCTACAGATGTGATGTCCAACAGAAGAAGCAAGTAACTTTTACAGCTTGTTAAAATAAGTCACAATCCACAAATCCTCTTAAACCTTAATTAGCTTAATTAGCTTCGGTCGCTACCTAGCTTGGATGTTTTTACTTCGTTGGTCACACCAGACCTTCTCCACTGAGTCGAGGCCCCACCACGGCAGTTCGATTATCGAGCAGTAAGCACACCAACTACTCTCGTACCCACGGTTAGCTGACCAGCTAACCTTGGATTTTACGGTTAGCGCACCCGCTAGCCGCCTCAGTTCTCCGCCTGCACACCAGCTCACGAGAAATGGAGGCTGAAAACCCTCACACCAGAGGAAACGGAGACTAGGGGGCTCGCCCCTGCCGCTGCGGGAATAAGATATCGAGCAGAGATCCACACCAGGTCTGCTCGAGCTGCCTGGGGCTGCAACATGCCCGGCTTGCAATCGAGGTCCCCGGCTCATGTCAACACTGTGCCGTGTTTACTGTCAAGAGTCTCCGCAGACGGCTAGCCCGCCAAGCTAGCCTGTCTGGCCATGACCCCTATCTCCCCCCCACCGACACTGCTGTCATGCGGGAAGAGGAGAGCGGGGCTGCTGCGGTAGCGATGCCGGAGGCTAGCGTCAGCTGGGGCTCCCAGCTCGACCTAGCCACGGACACACCGCAGGAAGAAGACGTCCTACATTTGGACTATGGGGAGGATGAAGATGTTGCCTCGTCTCTCCTCATATCAGAGGATGAGGAGGAGGATGACATCTTCATCGCTTCGGCCCGGGCT
>JAVQJG010202953.1:0-10734 GCA_036024015.1 Craterocephalus amniculus
ATAGATAGATAGATAGATAGATAGATAGATAGATAGATAGATAGATAGATAGATAGATAGATAGATAGATAGATAACCCTAACCCAGAGACAGGATCGGTAGTCTTCCTGTATCAGTGATATCAGCAATATGGATCATTGATAACCTGCGATGGTCACATAAAGTTATTTGGCAAGACACATACACTTTATTAAGCTTGTTAACTTTACATTGAGCATAAAAATGAAGTTAATAGAAATATCAAACACAATCTGATCAACAAGTAAACTATTCTTGAAAAAGATACAGAGAGAGGAAAGGACATACACTTTATTAGATACCTGCAAGTAATAATGGTATGAACGAACAGTGAATTGTCAAATAAAACTTGTCTTATGCTCAGAGCAACGCTCTAACTGCTGTGCATGTGATCTCTGCTCAACACTGTAAGCAAGAGAGTCTGTTTGAAAGACAGAGTGAAAGCTATCTCCCTTTAAATCCACTAAAACCTAATCTTTAAGACTGAATCAAGCTAAGAGGCTACAGATACAGTCCATGTTGTGGGGATCATGGTTTTCCAAGACATCCATTAATACCCATTAATGGGATTCTCAAAGGCTTACACCAGGGGATGATCTCTTGGCGGGTTTTTCTGGGTCTGACCGATGAACAATGAAAGGATGATGAAACAAGTATTCAGCCAAGGTAGTGAATCAGCAGCTCGGCCAGAATGAAAAACTTATTATGATTAGACAGAAATATATTCTTGAGCTGATTTTTTTCCAGCTAAATTTGGACGTATTAGCCAAGAGCAGATTTATCTTTAAACTTTTATCCTTCATATCAGTCCACTGGCACAGGTGGCAAACATTACTTAAATATCTGAATAGATACCGTGGCCGTTTTTACTATTTGTGATCTTAAAGCAGCGGGAAATACAGATGCTGCCCTATTGGAGAGCACGGCATCCTAAAGCTTGCCATTAATTTTCATTAAGTGCTGCCAGCAAGGACCATTAACCAGGGTAGAGAATAATCACTTCCCTAGAGTAGTGACCTGTTTATGGTGCAGGTAAGGGTTAACAGAAACAGCCCACCTTAGACGTACCAGCAGAACAGTCACAGCACAAAGCACAGCAGGCATTCAGTAATGAGTCATTTTGTTGTCAGTAATATTTATAATAATCCTCTGAAAAGAGTAAACAGGCAAAAATACTTAGCACAAAGATTTCAGAAACTTGGCATATGGTTAGGTTCAGAAAGTCAAGATCATTTTCACTCAGATGAATGAAAAGGATCATAAACTCAAACTATACAGCTGATATAAAATCCCTTATTACTTTTCACTAACATTTGCATTGGATATATGTCTCGTAACTGAAATGAATTTAGCATGTTGGCACATGCCAGGGCCTCACAGCATGACCTTAATCTAGTGGATAAGACCATTGTTGCATACTTCACACTACAGCTGTGATCATTGGGATTATAGAGAGTATTATGTGATCATTTTTATCTATTCATTTTCAAGATTATCATCTCTTTTTTCTGCAGTAGTATATTTTAAAGTTCATCAAATCCTCCAGAACAACTAGGGGGAGGTTTCAAGTCCAATCTAAATGCATGGCATATCAGAGATTAATCAGAAAGGACCCCTTGGCACAAGAGTGTGATGGCTCCATGTGAGATGAAATTTTCCCATTACCACCTGGCTTTGGTTATAAAATGGAAGTGTACAAGAACAAAATAACCCTGAATTAAAAAATAAAAACATTAAAGTCAAGACTGTCCTTTGCCCAAATGTGTCCCTGTGGGGTGTTTTTTGATAAAGGCTGCATGTTTATAGAATATTTAGCCTAGTGGTGCTGAGGACAAATTCATGGGAGTTGTAAAAATGGCAACCATGATGATTATGGTCATGTTGCATTGTAAATAATGGATTTTTGTCCCCACACTGATTGTTTCCTAACTTTAGAGAATTAGTTGTATTCATTTTTTTATACTAATCACGTGATGCTATTGGCTAAATCCAACAAGGGAACAACAAACTTTCATCTTAGCTTGTTGTTTTTCCTAGTAACCAACTCAGTAAGCACAATGTGATCCACTAAGTTGAAGTTTTTATTATAAAATATGATATTCTTGCCCTAAGCATTATTTTTTTCTAATCCAACTAATTATATTACCTAAACCTAACCAGGAAGTGTCGAGTGATTTCATGTTATTTCCTGAGCAGAATTTAAAAGTGAAAAAAATATTGCAAGATGTCGATGTTGAAGTTCAACATAATCTCCCCTATGACCACCTTTATAAGGATTCTGTGGGGTCATTTAGAAAACCCTTTGATGACTTATGTGCAAAAACATCTCCCTTGACCTCTTTCCTGGCACACAGGATGCTTACTTGTTGCCCTTAGGGCCATATTTTAAGGTAAGAAAAAGAAAACAAACTATAATATATCAATAAAAAGCATGTTGGACGAGTCATTTACAGAATCTAACCTACAACTTCAAACTAAAAGTCCCATAATAAATTTGCCATCTCCATTCCTGTTTGATAATGTAGACTTCACCGGTCATCCATAACGCAGTGTTTGCTCCTGCCATGACATATTGCCGTGGCATGTGTTTCACACCACTGACACCAAAGGACACCTTGTGCATGTCCCAGAGAAAACACAGGCTTTGACAAAACTGCTGTATTCCTGGAAATGTGGCTCACACATTGTTCATTGTTCTAACATATTCTCACGAGGTGGGATTTTCATTAATTCTGTGTATATTGTGCTCTAATATTCTATTATTATAGATATAGATATATATATCAAGTATGCAACATTTCAACTACATTCTTGCCTTTACTTGATTTAATTTGATATTGATGAGAAAGTGCAGTTTGAGGCAAACAACTGAAAAACAATAAATTTAAAGAGTCTTGCAATGTACATGACAAAAATGAAAAGAAAAAAAGGCTGCTGTCCATCTTTAAAATGGTTGTCGGTGTATGCTATACAGAGGCTTACACCCATCCTTTTTCATTGACATGACAATACAACACCAGTTTATCTAACTTTTCTCATATGGAAACTAATCTGTTACACAGAACAAGTTGGTGTCTTTGTGGAGTGGCTCTGATAACTGTGGAAATATTTATCTTGTGGGTGTGGGACCCTTGTAATCTCTGGCTGAGGTAATAGAAAACTCAGAGGAGAGACTGAGTAGGCTGCAGGAAAGGTCAGGTCTTTGTGAGAAAGGAGAGTGGCATTTCCCAGACACAGTATCAGTATAAAAATATGAAAAAAAAGAAGAAAAGCCAACTGAAGTCTTCCACGTTTCAAAATCTGTGGACTTATATTGAACTACAGCTGAAAATTAGACCTAAAGTCACCTCTGAAAATCATTATCATATTTGTCCTTACTTGATTTTATGACACTGTTGCAGCCATCATATCCATAGAAGCTGTTGTGCCTTCAGTAGCTTTAAAATAATTAGTTGTATTGTCTTTAATTGAAAACATGCTGAGAAAATTTAGATTAAGGTATTTAATATAAGAGTCATTGATAGCATAAAATCTACCAATGAATACATGAGATGCAAAATAGAAAAAAAATCTATGTCAGTATAGATTACTGGACATTAAAAAACCTACCGTAGAGGGTGAAAAAAAATCTCCTGCTATGAGTGCACGCTGTGTAAGGATTTGCTTTTCAGCTGTTAGTGTGGCACTGTAGTGAGACCCTGGGGTGCATTGGTAATTATAAGCTTTTTAAAATCACTCCAACTGACAGCCCCCAGTGTGAGAAAAGAAGCACAGAAAGAAATACTGAAGAGACACAAATACAGTCTCCACATTTTTCAAAGTTTTTAATGTTTCTTAAAACTTTTCCATGTTGGGGGGAATTCCAGCACTTGTGAATGCTCTTTGGACTTCTGAGATCCGTTTTCGGTAACAATTCTATAGCAATTCTATTACTCTGCAGAAAGGAGTCTGGAAATGATGAGAAAGGACACCAGAGGTTAAATCAAAATTCTTTTCCTGCTGCATCTTCTTGTTCTTCAGTGTATTTTATGAGCAATCAATTAGCTTCTCACAGGTCCTGAAAAGCAAAGAAATACTTTAGAAATTTGTTTGAAAGAGAAAGAGAGAGAGAAAGAGAGAGAGAAAGGGAGGGAGGGAGAAAGAGAAAATAGAGTGAGAAAACAAGAAAATCTCAAGAAGCCAGTGGGAGCTGGCTGCAGATGTTTCACACCCGAGAGGGTAAACAGCAATTGTAGGGCATGAAATTGATTCAAAGCTTTTTGATGGGGAAAGAGAGGAGCGAAAAGGGAAAAAAACAACCATCTAGGTAAAATAGAATCAGTCATGAGGTCATTGCAGGATAATTGAGAAGTAAATGGAAAAAATAAAGGAGATATTTCTATCTTGATTTAAATCAGAAAGGGTAATCGTTTGAAGGGGAAAGGATCTAAGCTTGGTCAAAGTGGTGAAGCAGGGTGATCTCAGTGGGCATCTCACCTTTCGTTCTCAAGACCTCAGGCAAGCTGTGTGACTTACATATTGTCCCATCTTTTTCTATAAAGCCTTTAACAGGAGGTGACACCTTAAAGTACAGTGAGTTGTCAGGCCAGAGGTGGCGTGAGAATTGGTGCTACATTCCTTTTTGATGTTTTTTTCTTTTTCCTGCAGTATCCTTCTAATACGACTAAACCAAAGAAGCATTTATTTATGTGAACATGGCTTTTATTGTTTTTATTTTCCTTTACAAATACTGCCTTTGGATTAAAAATGCCAATTCAGTTGAAATAGGAAAAAGTGGAAAACTGCCATCTATTTTTTAAAAAAGCTGTGATTTAAGTAAATTTAACAGTAAAATATAGTTTTCTGAAAACGGTTTATCATGAGTGGCAGCTTTCAAAAGTTTTTTTCAGTAGTTTTAGAAGCATTGACTTCAGAGACCTGGCACACCTCAGGCTGCCCCATGAGCTCTTGCAGGCCAATCACTCATTTCTTTCCTCAGGGGGCTGTAATCCCAGATCAAAGCTGTAAAAAAAAAAATCTGAACAGATTTTCATTGGTAACAGTAAATTCAGTTATCTTTTTTTTTTTGATTACTTTTCATCCCGCAGGTTGAGTTTTGGTAAATCTGCAAGTTGAGGTTGAAGTCTTTCCTTAAGTTATTTCTCCATTTTGGAGGGCAGCTGCATTATTCTGGTACTTATTTTGGTATGTATGATACGTGTTTTGAAATTCAGTGTGATCCAGCAGAAATGGCCATACCTGATCTGTTAGAAATATGGAAAAAGTCAATTTCAAGCACAGGGGAAACCAAATCAGGAGAATGAAAATGGTACCAAAAATGATGAAAAGGAAAGCATCTCAATCATCTTGCTTGAGGTGGTGTATCTTTTTTAGTTCAAAGTATGCTTGACATGCATTTTGGGAAATGGAAACAACTCTGAATCATTTCTTACCAAGCAAAGGTAACAGTGGGTGAAACTACCAGTCTCTGGGATCATGAAATTTTCTTTAGCATTGGAAAGGGAATTTCTTCTGATCTTTGTCCTTCTCTGTCACTCTGTTATGTTGTGCAGGACCCTGCTGGGATGCAGAAGGTATGCACTTGTCAGATGAGAGCACTTGGACATGGAAAGACACAGCTGAACATGAGCTCACCTTCATCTGGGACATGGATCATTTCAAATTGTGAACAGCGATGATGTTACTCAATGTAAAAGGAATATAACTCACCTAAGCATGTATTACAGAACAGAAGCAACAGCGTTTTGAGTCACCTCTGGATTTTTGGTGTCACAAAGCTAGGTCACTTCCTACTGGGCTGAATCAACCAAGCAACTGATGCTGGAAACCTAACCTGCTCCAGCATAATAGATCATGACAGGTGGAAGCAGCACCTCCTGACCCATTAGATATCCAGCCATTTTCTCCTGCAGCAAATTAAACTCGCCAAACTGCATCAGATAATCCATGTTAATGTCCAGGTTCATCCTGCGAAATCATGTTAGATGGAATAAAATCAGCGGAAAACTTAAATACTATCTTGCTTTTTTTCTTTGCTTGCTCAGTCTTTACAGAGCAGTCAGGGTCTGTTTAAGCAGCTATTAAGTGAGAGGAAGGATGTATGGTGTTTGTGTCTATAGGACCCCTTTTCATATTCTTATCATGAGAAAATAACATGAATTGGTTTTCTCAAACTCACTGGCTTTGGCTCCTTCTGTGTGAAGGAGTAAACACTTTCAATGGGACACCCCCATGTGTATTTATATTACATACAGGATGTCCAGGTCTATTTGGACCTTGGACTAATAAAAGTACTGAAAGTGTGATTTTCCCACAGAAGGTTGCAACATTGTTGCAATATTCAATGGGCAACCCCTTTTGCTCTCGCATTCCCGGACATATTACCCTCCGTCTTGCAGGGAGCAACTTTTATTTTCTCATATTATCTCCCAGCTGCAAAGTGTGTGACACAATAAATATAGCTTTTTTGCAATTGGTGCCTTATCACCACTGATCAATATGGCCACTTCTTTGCTCAGAGGTACTTGCAACTGATTTTGGAAGAGATTGAAGCTTTTGGTGATAATAGAGAGGAAGAGGTTTCACAATATGAGGATAACATCTCTGAAAATCAGTCTGGAGAAGACGTTTAGAGTGAGCAGCTACTTCCAACACCAAGACAAGCCACATGACCTGTCTGGCAGCCTGTAAGCTGCCAGCACTAGGACTGGAAAAAGCCCACAGCTAGCAAGAAATTTAAATATGGGGAGAAAAATTCAGTGTCATTATGTGTGCACGACGGTTTTTAAACTGTATAAACATGTCTACATGTGTAGCTAATGTAGGGTTTGTTAACCAAATAAATTTTGTGCACAATTCAGGGTACTTGCAAATGTGCTTTCAAATGTACATAGAAATAGCTAGAAATTGCGCACACATGTATTTACATACAGTATGCAGAAGTTACAAAAATGCACAACCATTAAAATTCTCTAAACACCTGTCTTACCTTAAAGTGCTCCGATACATCTTTAACTACGTGTGTACAAATCTCCCGGTAGACACAGACAAAACTGCATTTACGCACAGTTCAGTTTACAGGAGCTCAAGATGTTTTGAGACTCTTAAACGGACTATATGTAAGATTTCGCTGAAAAATATCTTTACAATAGCCTTTTTATTTAAGCCTTTATAATTAAAACTTCGTTTGATGAGCCGACTGACCGTCAGCAGTTCAGCGCCGGTGCATCTATTAGCCTGTATCTTATTTTCCTGACCCTATCTCGGGTCGGAAGTTCTCGCGCTGTTTCTGCGGATGTGGCGTCTAGTGTGTTCATGTGAAATTGTTACAGGCCACTTTGCGCTGCCTCTAAATACGGCGATTTCTGCCACAAAACTCCTTCATTTCACCATTTTTTTGTTCTGAATCACTGGTCCGATCCCTCTGTGAGCTCCACGTGGCTGGGAGTTGCTTTTTGTGGCGAATCGTTGATATTTACAGCCATTAACTTGAAGCGGTAGCTTCGATGACGTCACTTCTGGGACGCATCACAGCGCCTGTAATGGCTGTAAATAACGACGGATCGCCACAAAAAACAACTCCGAGCCGCATGGAGCTCACAGAGGGATCGGACTAGTGATTCATAACAACTTATTGGTGAAATGAAAGAGTTTTGTGGCAAACAAATTCTTATTTAGAGGCTGTGCGAGCTGGTCCCATTCACTCCCTTTATATCGGATGGACACTGATCGCGAGTGGATCTAAATATCTCCTAAAAGGAGTTCAAGTTGCACCAATACTATCTGGGTGAGTAAATGATCATATTTCATGCTGGAAAATAGCTCCAGGTTGTCATGCATGAGCGTACTGTGGAGGCTGCAGTGCTGCTAAGAGCCATAGATGGCAGTCGTTAGTTAAAAAACGTAAGATTACATAAAGTCCCTTTAATGCTTCTGAGCCCCACAGCTTCGAGCAGACACGCTGCATTCATGTGCTGGTGGAAAAGTGTACTAATAAAGCATCTTCACTACCGGAAAGTGGTAAAGATGCTTTTTTTGACAGATAGATGCTTTACTTTGATAAATTTGTCTGTATAATTTTAACGTTTGTGCATTTTTGTTGTTTTGTGCATATGTAAAAAAATTTGGTGTGAATAATTTCTAATTATTTGTGTGTACATTTGAAAATACATTGTCTGAAACACACAGTTTGAAAACCAAATATATTGAATCCATTTTCTATTCATGGGTAATTATGCAAAAAAAAATAATTTTTTTTTATAATTTAGAAAAATGCATGATTTTGGAGAGAAGTGGAAGAGCCAAACCCATTTGCATGCCTACTTTGGGGTTCCCGTCGTTGCAGTTTTCAGGTCCAAAGGGAAATCCACAGAATCTCTGTGGGATGCAGAAAATGCAGAAACAGACAGGCTGTGAGTGGGTGAAGATTGGTGGCTAAGCAGACAGCTTCATTTGGTTTTCTTGCTGGGTCCTTTCTGTGGCTCTGAGCAGATGTGCTGTGCAGTAGCTGTATTTCTTAACTCAGGAAAAGTAATGGGACTTCATACACAGGAAAATCCTGAGCTTGCCAAACACACAAGCATCTACCAACAACACATGCACTTTCATAGCACCAACCGCCTGCCATAGCTTGTTGTGTTGTAAATCATGGCCCTCTCCCTGGTCTATTAAGATATGGAAAGCTCCACATGGGATTTATACATTCAATCTATTTTACTAGTCTTTGGTCTCAGAGCTGCCATCAGGTTTGTTCCTTAAGTGCCTTATCAGTTAAATGCAGCTGTGATAGACCATGTGTTCAGCTGCAAATGTAAATGTGACTTCTTTATGAATATAAAATTACTGTAAGTATATTTACTGCATATATATGGTATATCTGTGCATTGTTCCATATTTTCATATAAAAAACAAACCCCAGTTCTTCAGGCTTTCACCACCCATGGTGACATAATCTCCAAGTTTAAGCCTTCGTTATCATCTCAGAAGAATTACTTAAATATTTAGGACCATCTTTTGCAGGATTATAAGATGCTTCATGCAACAAATGCCAAACACAAGTGTTGCCCTCCAAATCATGAAGCATAATATTGCGTTAATGTCCAGCGTGTATATGTAATGCACTTCCCTACTCTGTTAAAAAGTTACCATTTTCCATGGTGAATCACACCGCAGCTGCAGTAATAAAACTGATGCCATGGCCTGGGCAGAAAGCCTGCAACATGCTGCTGTGCATTACTGAAATACACAGTTAAGCTAAAAAGAAAGGGGTTGGGGGGGACCCAAAACCAAATTTAATTGCTTGAAAGGTTGTCATTCCACAGGTAAGTGGTTTTATTTCTCCTGCAGGTAGACATAGGAACTCACTCAATCCAATAATGCAAGAGTTAGCTGAAATCCAACCTTGTTTTAGATAGATTTAAAACACCCGGGCATAAATGTAATACTACATTTAACAGACCTGACTCCACAGACTGAGCTGTCATGTTTTGAAATAGTAACTGAATGACTAAAGAGACAACAGTCATTGTCAATGTGACTCACTAGAAAGCTGAATAGATTAAAAAGCCATTTGTAATTTTGAGGTTGCACTTTCTACAGGTACTACTCAATCAACTTCAAACTTAAATGTGTGTTTTTTTTTAAATTAAGGTTAAAACAAGGTCTATCCTATGCCAGAACAGAGAATCTGAGACAAATGTGTCTCAATACATCATGCAACCAAGGATTGGTTCAGAAAGTCTTGCAGTTGTTGCTTATTCAAAAATGAAACAACCAAAAAAAAAAGTCACAGCACAGCTTTTTGCCTTTTTTTTTGTTTTTCTTTTGCTTTTTTTGACCTATGTTGACTAGTGTGGCCACAGTAGCTTTACTGAAGCATGACATGATAGTCTTTGGTATGGCCACTCTGGCTCATACCAGCACTTGCATTGTCCACTGCTTTTAGGACACACTTTTTATTTTTAGCACATTTCAAAGACATCTTAAAGTAGGCATATGCTGAGGATTTTCTTCTCTCTCGCTCTCTTTCCCGGTGTAGTTGTATGTGTGTGTGTGTGTGTGTGTGTGTGTGTGAGAGAGACAGAGAGAGAGAGTGTGAGAGAGAGATGCATCATTCTTAGCAAAGCCCTTCAGCCACCCCCTTATTTCTTCATATATTGCCAGGAAAACAAGGAATAGATTTTGTGGTTAATTCAAACACAATCATAAATAAAATTCAGATCATTTCTTTAAGTACTCCTCAGAAATAGTTCTTCAAGGCCTTCTTGAAGCCTTTTTTCTGTTTGGATGTTGCTGCCCTTCATTTTGTTCTTTGCCAAGATGATCCCACACTGTTTCCATCATGTTGAGGTCTGGGCACTGAAGGATTCAGCACTCCTGTTTCATTTGGCCTACATCAGTTCATTTGCCCAGCCAGTAAGAGCATTTCCCATAGGGAATCCGGAAGTTAACCCCATGGGCAGAGAAAGAGCATCACGCCAAAGGTAAAAACTAGCAGCTATCACTAACTACGATAAAATGTCCTGGGACTCACATATGGGCAATCAATGCATCAAGGCAAGGCAAGGCAAGTTTATTTATATAGCGCTGTTCAGGTCTGAGACAATTCAAAGTGCTTTACATACAACATAAGAATTACAATAAACACAAAATCAAACACAATCAAAAACGGTGATTAAGTCTAAAATCATGATCTAAAGTTCCACTTGTTTGCAGCAT
>JAVQJG010202972.1:0-13716 GCA_036024015.1 Craterocephalus amniculus
ACATAAGTTATCATAAGACATACAAACATTTTACAAGGTGTTTAAATGAGCTACTACTTGAAGAAAACACTTAAATTTACTTTGGTTTTTAGCTCAAATCAAAGTGAGGTATAGCCCAGCAAGATACCTTTTGAATGATGTTTGTATTTCATTTTTAACTGCTTCCACGTACGTTTCACTCCAGATCGAAGCAACTAAAATGAATGTCACATTCTGAGCCATTTTTCATAAGCAGGTTACAATATCACTGTCAATAGATCAATAGAATATACTCTACGTTGAAACTTACGCATTGACTCAGGTAGCGATTTTTTCCCCATGCAGCTTCTCCTTTGCTGCTGCCGCTGTGTTGTATTTTTACCAATATGCTCATATCATATAAGCTTGTTCATATAAGCTTGCAATGACACTTCCAACTCCATTGGAGTGAAATAAGTTGTTCTTTGATTCCTGGCTGTCATGATGAGTCGCATTATCGGAGCTCCATTGATGATGTTGAACATACTCAGAGTGGATTGAACCAACTCAGAACAGCTGCTCTGGAACCAAAAAATCAGAGTTTCTCATCTTAGAGTAAGTCAACTCAGAGTTCAGGGATAGACTCAGAGTTTGTTGAACCTCCTACCCCTCTGTTTATTTGAACTTAGAAGAGCACAGTGTTGTTCATTCTGAAGCTCATCATTAAAAAAACAACCAGAAGAAAAGCAGAAACACACAGTCAATGAGTCTAAAATATGATCAGACATTTCCAGGAGTAAATTCAAATTTTCTCTGTTGTCTGAAAGGAAAACTGAAGGTTTCTGACAATTCTTTCTGTGTGAAGTGTAAATAAAAACAGCAGAATTGTTTTGCGAATCTCATCATATTTTATTCTCCACAGAAAGGCAATACAAGTTTATTTGTACAGCACATTTCATGTATGAGCTTTACATAAAGCATTACAAGCATTGCAGATGGAGCACAAACAGCATCAGGTGGTGAAACAGACATTTTACCATCTGATCTAAATAAAAGGCTCATTATGAGTCTGATGGCAGCAAAACATCTATCAACAGCTGGAACATGAGCAACAAAAGGCTCGAGAAGTAGCTGAAATCTGACAACTGTTCTGTGGTCAGACGGGTCAAAATGTAAAATTCTATGTAGACTCCATGGACGGCATGTCCTGCAGATTGAAGAGGAGAGGGAGCATCCAACTGATCCCTGATGCATCCAGCTGCACCTCTGATGGGATGGACCATCAGAGCCGATGGCGTGGGCAGCTTCCACATCTGTGAAGCTCCATCAATGCTGAGAAGTACATGGAGGTGTTAGAGCAACATCTGCTCCATCCAGACATCGTCTCTTCCAGGGAAGCCTTGCAGGTTTTAGCAGGACCATGAATCTCATCCTGCTTCCATCCCAGCAGCACGGCTTCACAGGAGAACTGCTGCTGCTTCCACACCTGCAGCAGGACTAAACATCTGGAGCATCATGGAACCACAAATCCAGCAATGAAGATCCAGGATGGAAAACATTCCTTTCATAAAACCCTTAGAAGCTGCTGTCCTCACTTCCCAGATGTTTCCAGATGATCATCCTGCAGCTACTTTCTTCAGATGTGCTGCTGCCATCAGACTCACAATGAGCTCATATTTTCCATGAAATGAGAAAAAGTCTCAGTTTCTACATCTGACATGTTGTTTATGTTCTACTGGGCATGAATTATGTTCATGGTCAATTTTCCTCTGTTTTTATTACATGTAACATATCATCCCAACTTTTTTTATAATCTGGACTATAAGAGATACTGTAGACATGGGATTAGACACCTTAAAAACAGCACAAAGCAGTTCTGCACTGAATAGTGTTTTCATTTTAAACACTTGTTTCCATCTTGGAACCAGAGAGCAGGAATTCCTGTTGATGTCTTGCTGGTGTAGTATTGGTGTATTGGAGTGTGGTGGATGGAGGGACTTCTAGCCAAAACTAAAACCTACTTTTCAAGGTGACCAGGAAAAACAAGGGCAGCTTTAGACAGGTCAGAGTTGGGTTTGTGACTCTGCCAGACAAACTGAATGATTCTCAGCTGACTGCTTCTGACTGCGAGACTGCTGTCTTCTGCTGTCTGACCGGACCGTCTCCTGTCTCTGTAGATGTGGACGAGTGCAGCCAGCAGAGCGACGAAGATCCCGTCTGTGATCATTTCTGCCACAACTACATCGGAGGATACTACTGCTCCTGTCGCTACGGTTACCTGCTGCACTCTGACAACTGCACCTGCAGAGGTGAGTCAGCGGAGTCAGAGTAAACGCTGCATGCTGTGGCTGGGTGTCAGGAGGAAGAGGGGTAGATTTCCCTCTGAAGTTTGGTGTAAAAGAAGCTGATCACAGATTCGGGGTCAGCTGGAGGAGTGAATCGACACTTACAGATGCAAATGTTACCCAGTGGTGCTTTCATTTTTGTGTCTCATCTAAACTTGACTTTTTTCTTCAATCCTGAGCACTGTGATTCTAGATTTATTCTATATATAAAATATGCTACCATATATCATGCTACATACTTTCTATGTAGCACTTAGTGGTGATACTTTGATGCTAGAGAAATTACTAGAGACCTTCCTGAGGTCAAAGGTTGTGGTTGGTTCTGGTAGTGAGGCCCCTTACCGGGATGAACCCAGTGTGACTGATAACAGCGACTGGTTGGTCATAAATATTTACATGTTTCTGTGTGGAGGAGGTTCCCACACACTCATTAGATAAACTCTGTGTGTGTGTGTGTGTGTGTGTGCAGTGGAGTGCAGTGGCGTTGTGTTCAGGGAACGCTCCGGCGTTTTCAGCAGCGTGGATTTTCCCGCTCCGTACCCGAAGAGCTCAGACTGCTCGTACCACATCGAGGTGGAGGAAGGCTTCCGGCTCCGCCTCCAGTTTGACGCCCAGTTCGACGTGGAGGATCACCCTGACGTCAGCTGCCCCTACGACTATGTCAAAGTGAGACAAACACTCACCTGTGCACACACCGACACACACTCAGTGCCTCTGATCAGCTGTTCGTGTGTCAGATCGAAGCAGGAAACAGCGAGTTCGGTCCATTCTGCAGCAATAAGTCTCCAGGAGTCATTCAGGTCGACAGCAACATCGCCATTATCCGTTTCCACAGCGACAACTCAGGAGAAAACCTCGGCTGGAGGCTCAGCTACACCGCCACAGGTGAGGCACAACACACACACACACTAAGAAAAGATCTGAACCAGTTCTCATCCCTCTTATGTTACTGTGACAGGAAGTCAGTGTGCTGTACCCGAGACGCCACCCAACGCTGTGATGAACCCCATCCAATCAGAATACTCCTTTAAAGAGCACATCCTGTTTACCTGTGAGCCTGGGTACCGTCTGCTGAAGGTGAGCGTGGCAGGTAGTGTTACACAGGACATCCCACCTGCATGTTGGATCTGCTTGCAGGCTCAGATCATGCTTACTGTCAGCTGAGCCGGAGCCACGCCCTCATCACAGATGTTTATCTGTTTAGGAACGGTCAGATTTAAGGATGGAACAATACTCCGAGAATCGATTTAAAATCGATTCAAACTGTTTGAAATGGCAATCGCTGAGAAAAAAGGAAAATTGAGTAGCATTCAATGCGTCAATGCAATAAATGAAGATGACATTCAAAACAAGTGAAACTTTGTTCATAAAAAGATTTGTGATCATTTCCATATCTATAATAATTATTTGTTCAGTGTAAATTTTGTTAGTACAACAGTCAATAGAAGGTCACAGTTTTAAACTAGGGAGAAAAGGGTAGATATAAGAAAAAGACAATTCATTTGGCCATAAAATAACTAAAATTAATTTTGTTGGAAAAAAATAATAAAAAATCGAGAATCGAATCGAATCATGGCATGAGCGAATCGTTAAATCCTGAGTCAGATACTGGAATCAAGCAAAGTAAATGTCTTAGGAAATACTGAAACTTGGAAACTGGATGGACATGTTAATAAAATGGGAAGGAAAGTAGGAAAACTATAATCTTCAAGGATGAAATGTGTTTGGAAAAAAATGCTGATCAGCATTGTGATCAGTGATAACTTCAAGTTGGTAGAAAGTTTTTAACAAACAACAGTAGAGCTCAGGGCATTGTTTAATAGTGAACATAAGAACATCTGCACATGAACAATGTGATGTAACTCAAAGGACTGAGAAGTAGTGATGGTGAGATGAAGCCTTCTGAATGTGTCGAGTCTTTCTGGCCAAATGTTTCATTACTCGAAGCCTCCACTGCAAGTGCTGCCACCTGCTGGTTGTCTGATGTACACCATTCCTTATATTGCATATTTCCACCCACCAGCGGATCTGTAAACATGTCAGAGTGTCAGAATCTAAATATAAAGTATTGTAGCGGTCAGATTAATTAGTTCTGTGTTAAAAGCAGAATATAAAAGTAGCAATTATCTTGGTATATATATCAATCACAGCACAGTCAGTCAATCTCCTGCACGTGTTGATCCTGAACATCACTTCAGATCATTCAGAACACTTCCTGTATTTCCCACAGCATTGTCAGAAACTCGATCCTAACGAGGCAGTCAGTTGATTTCAGAGAAACGGGGCTTTGTGAAGCTTGGGGTTCAGACTGTATAACTGACTGAAAAACCCCTCGGCAGACGATCCTCTGACCTGATGGTCTGATCGAGTTTCAGACTGTGAGCAGGCCAGAGATGCAGTGATGGACCAAATTACCTTTAGGACCAGTTTTCAGCAGATGCAGTCAACTTGGATATATTAGCAACAGCAGCCAACTCCAGATTTGTTATCATCACCACTTAGACTTTCTAAGTGTCCCCAGACATGTTATACAGCATGCAACTGCCTTAAAATCAGTTCAGTTAAGATTGATCCATTTTGTAGCTGTAGCACTGACATTTACAGACTGTCATTGAACCTATCAGGAGCTCACAAACCTGTCAATCAATGCAGCGAATGAGGTCACGTCTCGTTAAAGATCAGCTGTTTGCAGAGGAAGCAGGGTATATTTATTTGTTTTCTGTGTGACAACAACACTGGATCACACTTCGCCATCCCTTCACAGAAATAACGACATTTAAAACTTGAATTAAGTGATATGATTAGTTTGAGTGTCTGTGTTTGGTTTTTCGCTGCCGTGGTGAGTGTGACTCAGTGTTATCTTTAATGTGGGAATCTGGGGAGCGCTATGTGGACCTGAGTTTACTGTGGGTCCAGTTTCTGATGTGATGATGAGCAGTAGGTGAAGTTCTTTATCTTTGTGAGACTCAGTGTTATTGTTTTCTCTTTGTGTGTGTGTGTGTGTGTTGCAGGATGGGGAGCTGCTGGATCATTATCAGCTGGACTGTCAGGTGGACGGCTCATGGAGCAGTCGTCCCCCTCGTTGTAAAAGTGAGACTTCAGTCTGACCTCAGACACTAAAACTGGTATCCAGCTCTGAGTGGATTTTAACTCAGATTTTATTTTCCTTCAGACAGCTTCTTATTCTCAGTCCTACTCATTGTTTCAGCGGTCTGATCAGAATTACTAAACTGGTTATTACAGCCTGTAGGGTACATAGGGGTGTTAACTCCAGTTTAAGGGAGTTAATTAGTTTATGTGAGCCGGTGCGTCTGTGTTTAAAACAGCTCAAGGTAAAAATCAGTGTAACTAAACTGCCCATCAGTTCAGCTCAGAGACAGTAGAGGTGTTAGGAGACGACACATTTACGCCCACAGGACTCACTCTTCCAGGTAGGTTGCTGTACAAGCAGCACCACCAGCCTCTGCTCATCTGATCACTGAGACTCTTCATCTTGCTCTATTTTCTCTTCCGTCTCTGTAGAAACAGACTCCGGGAGGAAGAGGAGAGCTCTGTCCACCATCTTAACCAATCACAGCCCAGATTAGAGAGAGAACGACTCAGACTGGCTGATAAAGATGCTGCTGATCCAAACTGTGACCATGTTTTTGTCAGTAGTTTTCTCTAAAGTTTAATTATTTAACAATAAAAAACGTCAAACCAGAATGTGCTGCAGTGTGCTGTGATCACTGAACAGCTGGAGGGAGTCTGCATGACATCATGTGACATTGTCACACGTTGATTCATATGATTTCATTATGATACACGTACAGGATACATTCATTTAGTCCCTCAATAAAATAATGAGTCCTCTCTAATTTTATAATACATGAATTAAGTATTTATTTATTTAATCAATTTGTCGTTTGTTTTTAAAGGAGCGCAAACGTCAGGTTGTACGTGAGTAAAAGCAGCAGAGATCAGTTCAAACATCTGTTACAGTTTTTATGTCTCTGACCTGCTGGGAGATGAACAGGTACTGCATGACTCATCAGTTTGTCCCACTAGTGAACAATTTTAATCATGAGTCATTCAACCTTCGTCATCATCATCATCATCATAATCATGTATGTTAGCGATGGAGGTTGTGGATAGTTTCAGTCTGAAACTGATAGTGTCATTATCAGCTTAGACGGTTTTGGGTCCAGTTTGGACTCTGATTTGGTTCTGGCTCCGGGTTCAGGAAGGTGTTGGTTTTTTGGTTTGTTTGTAAATTACTGGCAACGTGATGACTGAGGTTGTATTTCTGGTGTTACATCTGGATTCGTTTTAGGTTTGGTTAAGGTTAGGAAGTGGTCCTTTCTAGGTCTGGTTCAGACTAATGCTTGGATCTGGGTTTTGCTATGGTTTTGGGTCTAGTTTTTGATCTGGACCAGGTCTGGTTTGGATTTCTGTTTTGATCAGATTTTATGTCAAGTTTAAGTCTAGATTAGGTCTCATTTAGGATATGAATTACTTCTTATTTGAGTCTGGATTGAGATTGTTTTTTGGTCAGATTTAGATTAATTTTGATCTGGAATAACTGATTGGGACTGATGATTTAGGGTCGGGTTTACTTTTAACTTTATGTCTAGTTAAGTTTAGGTTCATGTCATGTTCAGGTTTAATTTTGGATCTTGATGAGGTCTGGTTTGCAGTATGTGTCTAATATATTGCTGGGTCAGTTTTACTTCTATATCTAGTTAGAATGAGGTTTAGATCAAGATGATGTCTATTTTAGATCCGGGCTATGTTTGGGTCCAGTTTGGGTCAGGTCTAAGTCCAGTTCGGACTGGGTTGGGGTACAGTTTGGGTCAGACGTCCGTCTGGTTCAGGTCCGGTTTAACCCTTCTGTTTTATCCTCTCTTCTAACTGAAAGCTCATGTTGATGGTTGCAGTGGTGGATTGCGGGAGTCCATCAATGGTGGACATGGCAGATTTGGTGTTTGGTAACCATGACAACAACACCCTGTTTGGAGCGACTATCCACTACATCTGTAGGGAGGGCGGCGTCATGCTGAGCAACAGTAAGAGGACGCTGTCATCAGGTCACATGACACCGACCAGCTCGTTTGTGTTGACCAGCAAACATCTGGTTGGTGTGTTTCAGGTTCGTACAGATGTGCTCTGACGGGAGAATGGACCGATGCAGACGGAGAGACAACGCTGCCCAGCTGTCCCTCAGGTAGGGCTGGGCGATATGGCCAAAAAATACAATCTCAGATTTTTTAAAACCAAATCCGATTTTCGATTTTATTCGATTTTTAAAAAAAAAAATCTTTTTCATATCTTTTTTTCTATTTTTCTTTTTTTTTCTTTATCTTTTTTTCTATTTTTCTTTTAAACAAATCACAAATATTAGATTTTATGGGAAAACATGCTTTTATTTCGGGGAGTTGACCTAAATTCAAAGTGCAGATATTTAAGTTGTGAAACAAACTTGTAAAAAAAGCTGGCAGGCCCTGTAAACAAGGAAAATATAACTTCCATGCATACAGCTGTACAGGTCAGGAAAGGCAACGTCGGCAAAATATTTCCGGCTAAGAAAATAACGATTTTCAAAAAACTAAATCCTCATTAACAGCAAATTTCGATTGATCGATAAAATTGATTTATTGCCTAGCGTTACCCTCAGGTATGTGTCTGTCCGTTTACCTGCCTGTCCGTTTACCAGTCTGTCTGTTTACCAGTCTGTTTACTCGTCTGTCTTCTGTTCATGCCTCCCCAGCCTGCGGCCGTCCTTCCCGCTCTCTGCCCCCTCAGGTGAAGCGGATCGTTGGTGGTCGGAGCGCGGAGCCCGGCTTCTTCCCCTGGCAGGTGCTGCTCAGCGTGGAGGACCTGTCTCGGGTCCCGGAGGATCGCTGGTTCGGTTCTGGGGCTCTGCTGTCTGAACTCTGGGTCCTCACAGCTGCCCATGTCCTGAGGTCTCAGAGGAGGGACACCAGTGTTGTCCCAGTTGCCCCCGAGCATGTGAAGGTGTGAGGAAGAGGAGGAGTCTGTTTTCCTTAGTTTGGAACAACTTCACTATATTTATGCTTGGATATGTTTCCAGCGTTTTTAGCGGAAAGTGAACGCAGCATAGAAAGAAGCTGTCTCTGTCCTTCAGGTGTTCCTGGGTCTACACAGCGTCAGAGACAAACATCAGTCCACCAACCGCTCAGTGGAGCACATCTTCCTCCATCCGGACTTCCAGCCCAACAACTACAACAACGACATCGCCCTGCTGAGGCTGGCGGAGCGGGTGCAGTTCAACCAGCTCATCCTTCCCGTCTGTCTGCCTCCAGGTCACAGACAGGTGAGGTCCTGCTAGTTCGTCCCACCTGCAGCACCTGGCTCTTCTCAGAGCAGATGTTCGGTCTGTGGAGGTTTTCTGGTCATATGTCAGAGTTGTAGGACATGTTTAGATAATGGCCTGAGGTTTGGAGTGAGGCAGTGTCTAATATCTACTGTGGTTACACTCATAGACAAACACAAGACTTCACATAAGTGCCTCAGCTTGTTGATGCAATGACAACACTGGTTGTGGCAGGATAATTCATTAGATGTACACAAACAGACGGGTGTTGCATTTAAAATGGATTCAATGTTAAATCTGTACATTTTTCAGCTGATTGGGGTTTTATTGCTGATTTAATGGGGAAAAAATGATTGAAAGTGTTAAGAAAATGATAGTTAACATTAATTACTGACTAATGATCATTGTTGGCTTTATAGCAAGTTAAATACATTAAAAGTGTTTTAGAGTTTAATATGGGTTTTAATGTAAATCCATAAAGATTTTGCAACTGTTAATAAATATTTGCAAATCATTTCAGAGTTTGAATTTGTAAATCGAGTTTTGTCACCATGTAAAAAAAACTAAGAAATGTGTTTGTTAATGTGTAGAAAATGATTTCCACAATTGTTTAAAAAAAGAAAATTGTAAAACATAGAAGTGCTTTCGCAAACATCTATTTATAGATGCCAGACTCTAAAGTTACAGATGCAGTTTTCTGGCTCCTTTTCTATCTGATTGGATGATCCAATCAGAAAGCAGACAGCCACCTGTTCTGCACCGCTGCAGGCTCTTGAAATTACTGGAATTTTCAAGTTTTAAACTTTTCATAGAAATCATTGGGAATATAGGTGAATTAACTGGATATTTACAAAATTTCCCATAACAGGGAATTTAAATATAGATGAGGAAAATCTATTGTAGCATGATCTTTGGATAAAACAACCAGATTTTATCCAAGCGAAGGGGGTTGATGAAAATTTGACTCAACATTCATTTTTGTGGTTGTTTAATGAAATAAGCGATTGTTCAGTGCAAGAATTGAAGTTTTATTATAAAATAAATTTGTTAATATGTTTTTAATTGCTTCATTTTATATGGGTGTCTACTGAAGACAAAATCATGATTTTTTTTTTTTTAATTCCCCCGTCTTAACTTATACTGGAAAGTTTCTGGAAATTTACCAGAAATCTACTTGAAGAAAAGTTTAAAGTTGTTCATGGTGTTTTCTGAAAGCATTGATCCGTAAATGTAACTGAAAATCAGGAGTTTTCATTATTCATCGGTTATAATTTTGCCATTTTATCGATCCTCCGTATTAAGATGGAACTGTGCTGTACTGTATGTGGCCCCTGAACTAACATGAGATGACACGCCTGGTCCCATGCTGACCTCTGACCTCTCTCTGCACAGGGTGACCCTCCATCTCCTCTCCCCAACTCTCTGGGTGTGGTTGCTGGTTGGGGGATCTCCAACCCCAACGGCTCCTCTTCCTTCTCTTCCTCTTCCTCCGCCCTGACCTCTGACCCCGCGGTGGCCGCCGACCTCGGGATGACAGCCAACCACCTGCAGTATGTCAAGCTACCGGTGGTCTCTCAGAGCGAGTGCCAGGCGAGCTACGCCTCGCGCTCCGTCAGCTACAACATCACCCACAACATGTTCTGCGCCGGCTTCTTTGAGGGGGGGCGGGACACCTGCCTGGGGGACAGCGGGGGGGCGTTTGTGATGCAGGATGAGGACAGCCAGCGCTGGGCGGTGTTCGGGTTGGTGTCCTGGGGCGGGCCAGAGGAGTGCGGGAGTCAGAGGGTGTATGGAGTCTACACCCGGGTGGATAGGTATGTGGAGTGGATACAGAAGCACCTCAACACTGCCCCCTGATGGAGAGACAGAGACACGCACAGAATGAAGGCCCACATAATGAGGCAACAGTTTGTATCACATCTTGTGAAAACATCCCAACTGATGCTCTCATCTTATTTCGTAACATCCTGCTACATTTGCTAGATCCATCTCTAGAACAACATGCAGTTTTTACAGGAGCCTCAGTGACACATGAGGACATCTGATGAAGGCTGCAGGGACATGGATCCAGCCTGGTGGAGATCGAAATCATGTCCCAACACAGAACCAGACCAGAATGAGTCCAAAGTTTTATCCCAGCCCCAAACACAAATTGTGTGAATGATGTTTCTGCAGTTTTAATGCACTCCTAAACATTTCTGTTACCTGATATTTACACATACTATATTGATCTTAACCTGGAAGCCGATATACTCACACTAATGTACTGTATCCTGGAGGTCTTTTATAGAAATAAACATGTTTGTAGAGAAATAAATGAGTATATTCAGAAACGTTTGTTAAGTGAAAATACACAAAGTCCTATTTCTGCAAACTGCTGTGAAGTTTTTTAGAGGGATACGATGTAACTTTTGGCCACTAGGCGTCCTAAACCCAAATATGAGCCCAGTGTGAGCATTAATGGATGATTTATGGGATTGATACAGTGTATAACACATGTCTGTGCTTCGAAGGAGCTGCCCTCTTCAGAAGCCAGACATTGTAAATTGACATGAGCAGATCGGTCTCTCATGGGATCATCTGACCTGCAGCACTTTGCTCTTCACCTACTTTTCGCTTGAAAATTGATCAAATCTGTACAAAGTAAGAGGGTGAACACAGTGTCTAAGGAGCCCAGAAGGATAAAGTTTCGTTTTGCACCAGTGCTGTGGGAAATTACAGGTTTAGCCCCCAGGTGGCCAAAAGATACACGGTATGCCTTTAGTAAGAATGATGAAACTATTCAAGTCCAAGAACCAACAACTGCAAACTGATATACGTAAAACTGACAACAAAATTGTTTCATTTAAAAAAAAAAAATTATATCTGTTTATTGTTTTTTTTTTTAAAAGGAAGAATACACAGATGCACTTTAGGCTGCGTAATATTTCAGTTTGAAGAAAAAAAAGGGTATTTAGAGATCCAGCTTAGTCAGATTCAACCTTAAGATACCTTAAAAGAAAGTATTATCACGAAACAGATTCATATTTAGGATACGTTAAGTTACATTTTAAACATACAGAATTCGGAATTCCATCCCCTTTCTTCAGACTTTTCCCTAAAACTACGCCTCCAGAGCACAGGAACGTGAAAAGGAGAAGGCACAAATGTCAGTTTAGTTTGACAGACATTTCACCCTCCCATCGTTTACAACTGGCTCTTTAAAACAATTTGATGGTATGTTTTTCAGTCCTGTTCATTCCACAGACGACTAAAATACTTATTTCTGAGGAGTTGGAAACAGATTTTTAAGCTCAGAATATTAAATAGAGTCGCTTTGAAGGTCTCTCTAAGAACCGTAGCCTTCAGTCCTGTGGAAACTTGTACATCCTTCTCTGAGCCACTAGAGGGCAGTACAGCACCAGTTTCCACATAGAAACAGGTTACTTAACAGAGGACTTAAAACCTGCTGATGTTCTTTATCTGAACCAAACTAATAAATACTGAGCAAACTTTCAGCTCCCAGGCTGTCAACAGAAATCTGAAACTTGTGTTACAGGCCTGCTTTGTGTAAATATTAAATGTGATCACTTGTATTTCCAACAGAAGAAGGTGTGAGCTATAAATGATTCCCAGATAAGAACTGACTATGGGTCACAGCTGAGGAACATCTACCTGAGTGTTGGTGTGTCGTACCGTTTGGTGTGTGTGTGTGTGTGTTACCTGCATTAAGGTGGAAACCACAGTCCTGTCAAACTTCACCTCATTTTCCAGGCTCTCCTCCAGCACTTTGCTCTGAACGCTCTCAGATGTTCTGTGTATCATTAGTTGGCCTGTGTGGAGGAACAGGAGTAATTAGAGGGGGAATTTCATGCAATCACAGTAGAACAATATACACAGCAGGTTTGCGTCCATCTGACTGTTGCTGGATGTTTCATCAAGCCTTTTCCACCAGGGTCTGCCTGCTTCTCTCCGCTTCTCAGCTGCTCCTCTTTCCTTGCTCAACTTGTTGGATATTCACTTCCTCTGAACTCCTGCGGCCCGCTGGGAGTTTGATGTGGTGACATGGTTAGCATCCACCCACCTCCACTCCTACTCAGCACAGCAGACCCCCCCCCCCCTTTCTTCAGGAGGAAGGTGGGAGGTTCAGAATATGCTGCTTTGCACGCACTGCCAGGTGTGTGTGTGTGTGTGTGTTTGACTCTGAGCCCAGTTTCTGTGCTGAGCTTCAACCAGCTTTTCTTTTCATACAATCTCTTTACAGGATGCAGAAGAAAACACAACACACACACTTGCAAGGTCTGGCGATCACACGCTGACACCTGTGTAGTGAGACTGGAGAATAGAAGCAGATCTGGCTGACTGACAGCTTTAGCTGCAGATACACTCTCCTGCGTGAATCCGTACGGGGAAGATCATGAATTCTTGCAGTAAAAAACCTCCATCATCTTCATTTTACAGACCCTGCACCTCTGCAGAGGAGCTGGGGAAAGGTCAGCCTGCGGTGTTTGGGATTAATCATCAGATTATACAAAGGGTAATTAAAATATCATTCAATATTTACTGGACCATATGCCAGAGGCTGTTTTGCAGCCTGTGAATTCTAATGGCCCGAACGGGCTGCAGAGCGGCCTTTGGCAGGTATCTCCCTAATGCTCTTAACCATCTGTGTTCGCTCAGCGCGCTGCCACACTGCCATAATGTTTGCTTTATAATAACGCTGTTAATTCATCACAGGCTTCGCTGTAAAGTGGCACAGTTGAGCTTTTGCACCGTTCATTCCACAATATTTGCATTTGGCAGCGAGCCGGCACTCCTCCCCTCGCCTCCTCTCCTCAATCCACACAAGCAGCCAACAATGAGAGTCCAAACCGGGCTTAGAGCATCTTCCTCTGCACGCTGCGCTTCGCTTCTTCACTTTCTATTTATGTCCGGATTACTTCTTACTTTCAGCATCACAATGCAGTTCCTCCTTTCCTCTCGTCTCCTCTCCTCTCCTCTCCTATCCTCTCTTCTCCTCTCCTCTCCTCTCCTCTCCTCTCCTCTCCTCTCCTCTCCTCTCCTCTCCTCTCCTCTCCTCTCCTCTCCTCTCCTCTCCTCTCCTCTCGTCTCCTCTCCTCT
>JAVQJG010202983.1:0-19364 GCA_036024015.1 Craterocephalus amniculus
ACTTGGATATGCATTTGCAAGTACCTAAATTTACACACAAAATGGTTTGCACGGTTTACAAATCATGTATTACACATACAACTACCCAAAGTTACACACAAATTAGTTTACAAAGATTACAACTCCTGTATTACACACACACAAATGATATGATACTTTTTTCTCTCCATACACGGGGCACTGGGGCAATTTAGAAATACCTGGCTTGGCACTGGATGCGAAACTCTGGGAGCAAAACAAAGGTGAGGGCTAAGGGCTACATGAAGAAAGGGCAAGGTTAAAATGGCTTGACAAGAGCTCTAAAGCCCACCATTGTGTGTGTTGTTGCCGCTCCACGTGAAAGCACCACAGGCTTTGCCGTATCTTTGACAGTAAGCTCTGTCAAAGATACGGTCAAACCAGAGAGGGGGATGTCCGTGCAGCAATGCAATGTCCTCTGGCCTCCCTGAGGCTTGTCATTCACACAGCAGTTTGTTTTTGTTTTCCTACGATTCCTACACACTTCAGTCTTCCTTTTTCTCTGGTTCTACATAAGTTTTTCACATGTTACTCTAGTGTGTAAAGCACATTGACGGACAAGTGTTCTCGCATCAGTGCCTCCGCAGCATCCTACATTGGCAATGACCTGAATTGAGAGAGAGCGGCCAGGCAATGTGACCAATGTTATCAGAATCCAACACTTCTTAGCTTTCTTGCTCTACAGCCACACGAAATTCCAAAAGGAATTCAATCACTTCTTTGTAGGATATTACATTTCTCAGTATAAGAGTTAAAAGGACATGATGTAACCTGTGACAATCCTTTCTCTAAGAGCTTGCATTCATACTGTATGCTGCATTGAAAATCCATATAAAGTTTTCCCTTTAAAAGTCCTGCTGCATACGTTATGCCCGTCATCTCTCCTGTTGCACATGATCAGATGAACTCGATCCTACCTTATTTTTTTAACACTGAAAGAGCAACACAATTAAAATATATTTTGTCTGTATTTTTGGGAAGACAACGAGAAAAATCCCTGCCCCAAGCAGGGATCAGTTACACCCTTAACCTTGCCGACTCTGCCCCAAGCAGGTATCGAAACTTCCATGTCGCCGTACACCACTTTCACTAATGAGCTCATATCCAGGAAGCACATGATGAAAAAGAAATATACAGTGGTGCAAAAGAAAATAAATCCTCCTTCAGTGCTAAGGTTTTTCATGGTGAGAGATGTTTTCCAGGAGCATTTTTTAACTATATTGTTTAAAATACTCTTCGCACCCTGACTGTAGCATATTCATTGAATGCCAAATAAAGAAATAGACCATTTTAGCCACCCGTGGAACAGGCAGGACTGAAAAAACATCATCCAGCCATTTTAAGTGGCCCGTTTTAACCTCAGAAAACTTACATATATGACCCTTCACATAGACTTTTTTGTCCACTTTCTACACGGTTGGGCTTTTGAAATTTCATACAGGATGACACTTCTTCACCAAAAGTCAGCACCGGTGAGCAGGGTGATTGTCTGTGAGGGAGTTTCGAAATTTTGGAAGAGGACCAAAATGTCCAGGGGGCATACGAGGGTCAGAAGATGGGACAGTGATTTGTGTATAAAACTCAACTGCCATTTGCCCATCCACCCTTTTCAGGTTCCCCTCTTTGTGCACAAACTTCACACTCTCAGGGGTTTGAAGCACTGGTTTACAAAAACAATGATGTGAGAGCTATGATAGATACATTAGCTAGAATGCTACATGAAATTAGCACAATCAAACGTGAGGGACATTGTGGCAGAAAAGGTGCCTATATTGAGTCTGAAAAAAAAAACTGTTTTGGAGAAGGCTACTGCAAAAGAATAAAGCTGAAGGAGAGAGGAGCAAAGGCAGAGTGTACATTAGTGACGTCAGCTGAAGCAACAGGAAGAGCTGCAAAGTGATGCCACGGTGGCTCTAATTCTACTTGATAGGTAATATAACATTATGTCTTTATGATGTTTGGAGAAAACACGGGATGCTGCTCAGCGTTCATGAACCCTCAGGGATAAGCACTGCATGTTCCTGGGCTCTGGAGGCGAGGCTTTTGGGGCAATTCCCAAAACTTTTGGAACAATGTCCTTCGGATAAACAGGAGACAGGTCATACTAAAGTCTGATGCCAGTCACATTAGATTATAATATGAACCCCCCCCCCCAAAAAAAAATAAATGGAAAAATGTGCAATTGAATATTTATACTTCTGGACATACCATAAAAACCTGAGAATAAATTCTGGATCTCTGTTTAAACAGAGTAAATAAACAGAGATGACTTTAAGGGTTATAGGTGAGTTTTGTGGTAAATCTGAATTACTAAATGTGAAAATGTTAAAAAAAATGGCCCAACAAAGGGGTCCTTTTAACATCTTATAACAGGATGATATAATAAAGCAGAAGCCACATAACTAATGTTCATAATTCTGTCCTTTGCTAATTGTCTTTACGCATGTAGGAATGCCGTCATTCATACATCACAAGAGCAAAAGGTCAGTGGAAATTTCTAAAGGCAGGCTGTTCCATTTCAATGAGGAATTAAAACACTTTTGCACCCAAATAGATGCTTAATATGGTTATTTCCTGCAGTGCAGAGTAAAATTCTCAATTAGTGTACTTTTCACAGCTACACAGTGATGTTTTTATATATAAAAGCTTTGTGAAAACAAACATATTTTGAAAAAAATATTTTCCTTTGAAATTACGGGTGAGTAATGGACTTGTGGCAGATAAACATTAACTCTGATATGAGTTTCATGGGGTTTCACTGACAGCAAAACTAATATCTACCATTTCCTGCGAACACTTAAAGTCCTCCACTTAAATAAAAAAAGAGTCTGAAAATGGAGCTCACAGGCAGACTTTGTCAATGTAGCGGATTGAGTTTTATGCATGCAGAAATCAACTCTGACAAACTCTGCACAAGCTCATCTTCCTGTAACTGTTTCTAATACAGCCAAAGCTTTTGGATCACTGGACCATAACAGGGGAAGAGGAGTCATTTACCAACCAGAAAGTTGGTGGTTTGATTCCCCCAGACACTAGCTGTGTTTCCATTACCCCTAGAATTACATAAAACCTACAAATCACAACAAAAACCTGGTAATGGAAAGCTTATATTTTGAAAAACTTCTCACATATGGCTAGAAAGGTTTTATACTCTCGGGAGGTGGTTTTTCAGCTATTTATTTACAATAATAAATACAGACCATGGCCTCAAAACACAAATCACTAACAAAAGAGAGCAAGGTGAAACAAGAAACAACAATTCAACAAGTGATGATAAAAGTAAACCAACACGAAAAGAAAACACAAGCGAATGCGCTCATGACCGCAGCCTGCTCTGGGCTCCCCCAAAATGGACTCCTCCGGAGTGGAGTTATATGGTGTGGGTGACGGTGATGAGCAGATGAATGATGGATTCAGCAACCAACCAGAGGTGGAAAGAGGAACTGTTTTCCAATCAGGGGACGTTTGGGTACAGTAGATGGCAGGAAATTGTAGACAGGTGCAGGTTGTTGAGCGGTTGATGAGCTGATGGTTGATCTTGACCGAAACTGAATCACTCCAGTCCACAGCCTGGGGCGTAACATGAAATATATAAATGGAGAAGGAGACAGTAATCTCTTTTATCAATGATGAAACTGAAAAATATATCTGCCATCCTTGATAGCAAAGAAAAGCGAAATGTTTCAACACATAAAACATTTAGTATCTCCAACTTTCTCAAAATGAAGTCTCAGGGGACACGATTTTATGAGAGTTGCGGCTTACGCTCTACACACCATTCATTGGAAACACCGGGATATCACTTTTTTACACTTTATTTGTAAAATTTTAGAAATATAACTAATATTTTGTGAAAAACTGTAATGGAACAGCAGCTAACTGATGTCCCCATTGGTGTATGCCTGGGTGTAGTTGTATGTTAGTATGTGCCAGTGTAGATACTTGAATACATGAGAATGGTACATGAATGAGAATGGCTTTTTGAGGGGTCAAAGCGCTATTCACAGGTACAGACCATTTACCATCTAAGCAAGTGTTACAAAACGGATCATCAATTGATTTAATGATTGTATCCATGTTTGACTAAATTGTTCACGCTATTTCGCTTTGAATTTTTACCAAGCAAAGAATCTCTGATTTAGGATTTTTATAGACAATCCCTGTTTTATAGCAAATGCAACATAGAGCAGCATTAAATATGAACTGTAACACACGGTGACATATTACATGCAGCTGTCACCAAAGATTGTTGCAGTGTTTAGAGAATCAGTTCAGCTAAGATAAAAATATTCTGTTGCTGGTGAGGTGACATTTACAAAGTGTCATTGATTGAACGTGTCACAAACTTAATCACTGCAGTGAACGTTGGTGCATCTCATTTTAAATCTGGCTGGAAGTTAGAGGGAGGCTTCTCTTTATGTTTACTATGTGCGGAAAGAGGAAGTGTGAGTTGATGTTACAGCTATTTGCAGATATTATCGAAGCTCTTTTGTTCATTGTTTTTGTCATTGTGTGTCGTCTCTGTCTTCCTGTTAATAAATTGCCAACAATACTCCTGTTAAGTTTGTTCTAAGAAAAGGTGGGATTTCCCTTTTTTTTCCTTTTATTTTGGAATTTAATTTCACTTTCCCTCATTTGTTGAATAAAAGAAGACAAACATATTATTCTTTGCATTTAGCTACCAAATCTTGGTTTTATTTAGATGACCATATCATCTGGTTCAGTAATGGACATGGTCAGACTCTGCTTATTCATTGAAGTGGCTATACTCAGAGTTGCAAGAGCTTGGAGCCAGAATTCATATCATCTTTATGTTAGCTGATAGTTCTAGTTTTCTACTGATGTGACACCAAACATCCATAAAAATGAATTTTTCCTTAACTAACTGGATTAAGATGCCGGCCTCCTGGTTTCCTCGAGAAATGAGCACCATGTCTTAAATGCAAATATTATCTCTGCATGGAAAGCAAGATGAATACATTTTCTTGCCATGAAAGGATTAACCACTTGAAGGAGATGTGGTTAGAAACAAGCTGCAGTATGCCATTTAAATGAGAATGGGAGAACATTTCTGTACAATTTCGGGTGGGCACATGCATGTTGTCAACTAAAACACTCCAAACAATATTTCAACATTATGATGACAAAAATATCATTGTACTCAATGCATACCTTCCTCGAATTCAAAATCCTGGATCTTGCACACTGTTGAATATTATATAGCAGTAAATATGTGGTAAACTCTCGTCTCATGAGGCACCTTGTTATGCTGGAAGGATCTTGTAAATGCTTTTTTCGAGACCATAAACATAAACAAATCAATATTCTTGAAAAAATTATGGATATTGATATGTTGTCATTGAGATGTACCTTCTGGACATTAAGACGCTGGCAGACATAAACCTCTGAGGGGCTGTAAATAGTTCATATTCTGATGCAGATAATGCTGCGTCAGCTGTCAGAAGGAAGCACTGGCATGCTTGTTTTTGAAAAATATATCAGCCGAAGCCCACCACAGCATTCCGATTAGGACCCCACTCCCGAAGCAATGTAATGTAAATAAGAAACCCGTAAGCAAGATATGTTGCCACAAATAGCCATTACAGTGAAACATAAAGCCATAATACTAAAGGACATTGCACAATTTTAAATCAAATGGTAACTATTACTAGCATTTTAGTGCTTGTGGGATATTATGTTGGAAATATTCCACTGCTGACAACATATGGAGACACTTGAGCTTTAAATATCACAAACACAGACACGTGAAGAGAAGACAGAAAGATATGAGGCAACGAGGAAGACGGGGGCACAAAAAGACGGGGAGATAAAACTGCTTGCAAAAACAGCAGCACACATTGTTAATATCCACATCATCCTTACTGTACAGTGAACCCAGAGATAAAATGCCATTACCGTATGGCTGTTGAAATATGCTGTTGTACCTGCTCTTGGCAGGTGTGTGTATGTGTGTGTTGTTATGAAGAAGCAGCCGCATCTTTATGCCACTGTTTGCAAGAACCTGTATTTTCCCACCTACGCTTAGTAGTGTTGAATTTGATGTTTCTGATCTTTGAGGCTGTCTGCAAGGCCAAGGATTTGTTTTGAAAGACCGGGTCAAGACAGGAGCAGCTTAAGATCCTCCCCACTCAAACAAGGAGCCTTGACATTTTTTTATTTTATTTATTTTTTTGACAGAGACAAAACCTTGTATAAATGATCTGAACCGGTTGCACTACGCTTTCTGCACAAACACAGGAACCCCGTCAGCCATTTTACAGTCCCAATCTTGCACTTTTGATTAAACTTGTCAACATCCTCCTTCGTCTTCTCGGCTTCCGATCGGCGCTGAGCGCAATCGCCCCCCGGATGTCCCCGCCGCTGCCGCTGCCTGCCACTCACCTTAGGTCACTCTCATAGCACGCCGCTTTGTTCCTCCGCTGCCATACAGCTAACCTCAGCAGCACTGGAAATATAGCATTATCATATTATTTATGAGGGCTGGCCTTCAGGGATGCAGCTCAAGCAAGAATACCAATTGAGCTCTCCTGCCGTCCTGCCTGCTCCCCGGCCTGCCTCCTGGGTGAGGCACTTATACTTCTCCCTGTAGTGTGTTATCTATAAGCTGACGTTGAGTGTGTGTTATTTATTTCCTATTTAAGCAGACACTATGTACACATTTGACTGCAGGTGCTGCTCTGTCACCGCCCCACATTTGAAAGTAAGAGGGAAATGAACAAATTGAACATTTGACTGTCTACTTTGAGACTGTGGGGCTAGTTCCTGTTAATTTCAGAATTGAATACTTGGGAGTTTGACTGGGGCTCCCTCGTTGCAAAATAAGGATATGATCTGTTATCTGCCGTGGTTTCAGACAATCCACCAGTCTGTTCACCGGGATGTGAAATGCGGAGCTTTCCTCAGTGTTTGGACTGAAAGATTACATTGTTAGCAGAAAGTCAGTATTTCCAGAAAGCACACTAATCCACAGTAGCTGTCCAAAACTGCGGCCTTTGCTTAACCCTCCAGCTACTTGATATTGTATCTGACTTCACACTCGGATGGAAATGACGAATGAGATTGAGATGAGCAAGTCTCAGGTAGTTCTATGAGTCATTAATACCTGCTGGCTTCTTTTGTGGCCCTGCTGAGTTTCATTCTTCATCTAGTGAGAGTGAACTCTTGCAAAAATTCCTTTTGCCAAAACACTGTAATGATTTGTTAATTGGATATTCTCAACTAATGCATTTTGGGTTTAACAACTTCATAAATGCATTTTCGTTGAAATTTACTCTCACTCAGCCAATGAGGTCTCGGAAATTGATCTACAGATGATCTACAGTTATGTATGCAAGAATCTGAAAAATGCCCAAATAAATTAAATTAACCAGTGTTTGTTCTTTATACAAAGTCATTCTGGCTCAGTGTCTTTTCATAAATGGCTTAGCGTAATTACATGTCACCTAATAAATGAGCTTGGCAAGCATCTGTGGCATCTTTCATGTGATTACACATGTGAGAAAAGGGTTTTGAAAATGCTCCTTTGCACTAATAAAGCTGGATTTCTAATCGCAGGCATTTGTTAATTCTGTTGCGTGTCACCGCCGCATGCTGCGTGTTAGTCTGTGCAGGCCGGGTCGGTAACCCACACACACTACCACATACAACCTGAAAAAAATCAAACTACTGTGCCGACTGTACAACTGGAAATCATGGGTAAAATCTGGCAAAAAGTTGTGCAGTATGTCTCCAGCAGTCTGGAACATTTACATGGCTGAACAGTCAAAGTGAAAGACTCTCTGTGTGCGTGTTACTTTCTTTTCTTTTTTTAAAGGGAGGGAGTGTTAGTCACTGACAAAAGAAGGATGAATTCATATTCTTTAGTGTGTGAACTTGTACTGAGTTAAGTTGACGAACAATAGTCTTTACTAAGGAGGATTGGAAAGCCTGTGTAATGTGCCTGTAGAAGCGATTTAACCAAATTGGCTTCACCACAACAATGAACGACGTATTTGAACGCTGTAATGATTTTACAAATCCTCTCCCCTGAATGACCCCCTCCCCCCCCCCCCCCTCCTGGTCCACAGGCCCATCATAACAAGCACATACCATAAGCAGGCTGTATACATGCCAACCAGGACAGTTAATGCACTGCAGGCATTTTGCAGAAATTGCTTCACTCTCCTCTGAGCTCTTTCTCCCACTGTCCTCAACTGCAGAAATACTAGGAGGCAAAAGGTTGCATGGTGGGAAGTGGCATCATGGGAGCACGCTGGCCCCAGCAGCATGTCTACCTTTCATGGCTCATTCATTCACTTTATCACCTCATTAGATGAATGTGAAGGTGTGGAGCAGAAGCCTTGTCACCCTGAGACAGAAAGGGAGGAGCTGTACTCCATCTTCTCCTCCCCTGGCTCAGCTTTGCCCCTGCTGCATGCATGGAGAATGCTGCTCCGGGGAGGGGGTCAAGCTGCCATATGAGCACACTTCATCGAGTGATGCACAGCATGAATTCTTTAAGTGCCAGGCATTCGTTATTGTGTGGGGAAATGAGAAAGCAGTGTGAAAAAAGTACAATCTTTTTTATTCTGATGTTTGGGTTGTTTTTTAAATTGGGTGCGATAATTGCAGTTTCACGTCCTAAACAAAGAGCGGGCATCATATGCCGCGCAGATCATAAAGCACTTTGTATGAGAGTGAGTCGACACTGTGTTCATTTGTCCTCATTTGCACAATCTACTATTTTAAACCATCATAACCTTATTGTCTGTGTGAAACATGCAGCACATGTGGTGGGTTTATCTGTGTGTAATTCTATTCTAGTGCCACATCTATCAGCTGCTAGTGAGGGAAAGCAGTTTTAGGCTCAGAGAGAGTGTATAAATTGCCCCCCACTCCCTGTTCACCAGACTGCCCTGGATGCTGCATAACCCACATGAAACTAAGTGCATTCATACGAACATTTGGGAATCAAGGGAGAGGAGGGGCGCAGCTTGCCTTTTTTTCCAGGACAAAACTTTAAAATAGAAAAGAAATAGTACCACCAATAGATGTAACATTCATCACAAATATAATTTCCACTGATTTGGAAACGGTGAGAGGACAAGCCATCATCAGTCACTGTATGGGAGTGTCACTGAGCAGAATATATGGAGCTTTTCATTTCATGTGTCAGGGTCTTACAAGGTCTGAAGAGACAGTAATATAAGAGTTTTTAGAAGCTTTATCATCATGCGCTATCTTTTTATTGATTTCCTCTGGCTTCACGTTGTCTTGAATCCCTCTACTACAAATTGCCTTCATATTATTGGTATACCGCCTCAGTAGAGGATTTTCTGAAATTATTTATTAGATCTATGCTTGGTTAAAATTGCTTTTTGCTGAGAATAAACAATCAGTGATACTAATGAGGAAAAATATCCTTTGATGTCTGAGTTGTGAGCCTTTTCTGAGCAAATATATACAGAGAAATCAAATGCTCAGAAGTAGGCTTTATTGCACCGATGCATATGAAAAGTGTGAGTAGGCACATTCATGAGATTACACACAATATATATATTAAATTCTTAAACCCTTCGTGATATTAACAGATGTTAAAAAGCATAGGTTATGGAGCCTGGATGGCTTTAAATTGTTTTCCAGGAAACAACAAACTCAAATACAAATTAAGAGCAAAGAGCAAATTTTTCACATGCACAAATTTTTTAAATCTGGTTAGGTTCTATTAGGCTTTTCAGTCTAAAGGTAGAAATCTTCGTTTCTTTAATCATAGAAATAATAGTATGTATTTAATAATTTCTTTTGAGTATCTGTTGGCAAGAACCACTTTGTCAAAGATTATTTCAGCATGTCTAGTTAAACTTGGAAGCATGGTTCTGCTCTGTTAAGATACCATCAGCCTTTCATTAAATAGATTCTGGCTGTCTTCATTTCATTTTGAAAGGTTTGCTAACACTTATGTGTAGTAAAGTAAAACATAATGAAAGCTTTATCTGTAATAGTTTATTCCCTACATAATGCTGCAAACTGTTCCCCATTGCTTCCAAGATAAAATCTTCAAATTAGGGCAAAAGATTCCTGTAAAATTCCCAGATGTTTCCGACTTCATCTTTTATTCCTTAAGAAATCCTTCACATCACCGTTTTTTTTGTATAAATAGTGTAGTGCTAACTTTATTGGATTTACAAATCTGGGCATGCGCTTTGACTCCGTACTGTCTGTAAATGATGGTTCTGAAGGTTTCAGCACCTGAATACAATCTGAGTTTATTTCCTATGTGAGCACAAATCCATGTTATATTCAGTGCTTTATTCATTTATTTATTAATGCTATCAGAAAGAAGTCTAATTTGAGTTTAAAAAACTTTCAAGACAAGAATGGCTGCTTTGGAAGAAGTTTGATCTATGAAAAAATATATTCTTGGATAAAGTCATCCTTAAGAGAAACTATGTTTAGCTACGAGAGAAGAACCATCTTTTTATTTGAACAGTCATCGATTTAGCAATATTATAGGCCGTTCACCAGGAGAACTTATATGACTGTAATTTCTTTTTATTCTTATTACTAATGACTTTGATACCACATTTAATTTTCTTTCATGTATTTTTTTTTTACAACTTAGGTATTTTATTTTGACTTTAGTCATCTTGATTTCATATTGAATTTGGTAAATCATATATTCTAACTTAAAGTTAAATCAAGACATTTCATTTCCAAAAAGCAATCCTGCAATTTTCTGTTTTGCCTCAATTACTGTAATAACTTCTCTGAAACAATATAGTTGATGAAAATGAAATTATTTACTTGTGTCCTCCCACATGGCCACCCTGTAATTTACACTGTTAAATATCACCTCTTGTAATAACAGCCAGCGCATGAATCCAGCTGATGCTCAGAGGCTTAATTTAGCCTTTGGTGGATGAAGTAAAAAGGAGGGGAACAATAAGAATTAGTAAGTCATTAATAGCACATCTCTGTTTAAGCAATTTTCTGAAGTATAAAGCTAAAGCTCAGCTGACTTCTCGTCTATCTCATGATTTCCCCGATTCATTTCAAACATAGTGAATAGATTCCATGTTTCAGCTACTTTATTTCCCCTCTGATAACTTTTGCAAGTTGGGAAAGTTCTCACATGGCTTAGCATGGGAGGAAGAGCAGGTGTCTGCCATTCAGATAGTTGGTTGCTCAATTCTCAGCCCTGATTACATGTCAAAGTGTCAGTGGGCAGGACACTGAACCCCCTTCTCTCCTGGATGCTGCCAACTGGCGTATGAATGTGTATAGAAGCACTTAGTTTTTTGTAACCTAAGTGCAGTGTGAATGGGAGAAATATGTAATGTCAAAGCACTTTGAGTGGTCACATGACTAAGGTGCAATAAGTACAGACCATTTTTACTTGTTGAACTTCATGTAAATAAAGCCTACTAAACATAAAAGCTGTTCATATTAACAGCATTAATACTGTAGGTATCTCCACACAGCCGTTTATTTACCTTTCAATTAATATTTAGAAATTGACAATGCCTCTGGAAATGATTGGGAACATGAAACATGGCCATGCTACAGTTTCAGGGCCGTTTTCTGAAAATGGCTATGTTTTCTGCCATGGGCAAATGTAAACACTGGACTGTATGGAGTGAAACTGGGTTGGCCTCTGCCACATTTTCTAGCATGTGGGTTGTTTTTGGTATGGCTTCATGTGTCTGAGAGGGTTCAAAGAATCCATTAAACTGCAAGTACAGTTATATGATGAGGAAATTTGTCCAATTAAACACTGAACCAGCTCAATTAAAGACACAGCAGCCTTAGGCAACATAACAAAAGCTGACTGTTAGAAAAGAAAAAACCTGCAAAAACAATAACAAGCAGCACAAGCTTTCAGATAAGGCTGTTCCTCATTTCAGAATTAATGGGTGGTCAAACTGGAAAACTGGGGCAGCATGACACACCTGCAAGCAGCAAATCATAGAATTTTTAGAAATGTGATTAAAAATATATTTATATTTATCAATACCTTAGAACAATAGTTGCAGTTAAATAACTTTTTTTAGATTTACATAACAAACAGAAAGAAAGTAAAATATAAGCATGAATTGGCAAATGTGGGTTTCCATGGTGAAAGTGGCAAATACTAAGTTATTATATAATCAGTGTGGCATTCACAAAATATCATCATCATTACAACCAAGGTTCTAATTACACTGGGGAGCCTTTTCTTTGGATGTGTACGATGACTTCACAAGTCATGTCAACATGCATATACTGTATATTAGCAGATGATTGTGTGGTTAAAATATGGTTACTGCTAAATACATTCTGATGTTTGCAGCTGAAACTATCAGAAAAAGAACACATAAACACGAGTAGTTCCAGGTTGGGAACCACAGGGATTTATCACACTATTGACTCAGTTGCCTCTGACACTCTGGTCCATGCTCCTTTCAAGTAAACACTAATGGGTTTTATTATTACTCATCCTGGTACAAAAATGTAAGAACTTATTCGGATTGAAAAAGATGTGGTATTGGTGCATCCCTATTAGCAGAGCTACCCTTAGCTCCCCCTGTATTTCTAACAATGATTACATCCTAGTGTATTTTTATACCAGTGTAATTTAGATAATTACTTAGATTTTTCATTTGATGGATTCCTTCATACCAAACAACAAAAAAAAGAATAGATTGAATGTGAAACCGCTCTTTTAACGGGTAATTGTCCAATCACAGCTCAGGAGCTTTTACAATTTGTGACAACTTAATTACTCCTGATGATGAAGTGTTGTGTTTGGCTCTAGCTAAAATTATATTCTGTAAATGTGACCATGCAAGCGTAAACATAAGAGAAGAGGAGATGAATTAATATAACAAAAAAAGGCAGAAAAGTCTAAAAGTAGCTACAGTATTTATCTAACCTTTATTCAGCAGCATCCCTTGTTTAGTCTTCAGGATTAAACCTATCCATTGTCCATCTAAAACTGTTCCTCACAATTTATCACTTCACTTACAGTGTTAACTGCCCAGCTCTTTGGCCTGTCGATTCAAAGTCCAGCCACCTGATGGTATGGTGATTCTGGGTTCAATTCAGAATTTTTTCCTTTTGGCTAAATCTAATTTCAAAGGATAATTTGATGAATTCCTTAATTTCACACAAAATACACAGCAGGCAGTGGCATTTGGTTGATTCACCCTTACAGAGGGTAAGGGTACGAATCAATAGCAACCTTTAACAAACAACTTAGCCTTGAGTCAAGGCTTATGAATAACTGTTTTGAATGTGGAGTTTATAATGAGCCTCTTCCTGGCTGACAGCAGAACAATCACTCACAGCAGCTTAGGGAGAAAAGCATTCAGGAGAAGAATCGAATGAATGTGCGTGTGAATGCAAGAATGGCGGAAGCATCCTGCAGGC
The DNA here is from genome assembly GCA_036024015.1 of Craterocephalus amniculus. Classification (NCBI taxonomy): domain Eukaryota; kingdom Metazoa; phylum Chordata; class Actinopteri; order Atheriniformes; family Atherinidae; genus Craterocephalus; species Craterocephalus amniculus. The sequence goes on from JAVQJG010202983.1 coordinate 13,426, forward strand.
AACCATTACCACCATCAGCAAAGAAAGTGATAGCAATAAAAGCAAAACAAGAACGTCTGAGATGCTTTGTACGGCTAGAGACGAACTGAACCCCAGATCACCCCCGGTGTGCTTATTGATGTGACTGTGTGTCTGAATGATTGGAAAGTGCGCTTGTTGTACAAGACACAATTCTGTCTGTGTGGAGTCAGAATATGGATTCTTCTGTAAATTATTTTTGTATTTCCTTATGAGTGTGAACAGATATTAATTTTACTTTGGCCAATGTGAACAAATACAGATCACCTTTTTCTTTAATGTGAAAATAGTATGAGTCGATATTCGTTTTCATCGTCTTGAATGAAAACCTGAGCTTGAATGAAGCTAAATACAACAATAAAGCTTGCTGAAAACTGCAGCGTGTTCATATGACACGACAGCAGGGATAACTTGAGTTGCCCTCAGTTTGCCCTTTGGTCAAATTAATCACATTTTTACACTTTCCCTTAATAAAAATTGTGCATGTGTAGACATTCAGAAAATAACTTACTTCAAATCACTTAAAATGATAGTGGCAATTGTTTTCTACAATCATTATTCATGACTGTTAGGAAATTATATAAGGCTTTAATGGTCTGAATGTTGGCTTTATGATGCATAGCTCACTGCAAGACTCGTTACTTTTTGTATTTATATATGCATCAATATGTATCCCTGCTGGAATGACTAATCAGTGTTATTGTTGCACAAGTTACAAAAAGTTTGTATAGTGCAATGGCAGATGTGCTATTTCAAGAAGCAGATAAAGAGACACTGACAAGGGAATGTTAAGTTGCAGAAGATCAAACTTATTTTTCTTGCGTGAACCATCTGCTCTGTGAACAACATGCAGCTGTTAAAATAAACCTTGTTTCTTGCTTCATCTCATCTTAATCACTATCAGCAACTAAAGCTCTACTCTGCACAAGAAGAACGTTGGAATTTACAGAGGAATGTTTTAGGAAACCCCTCTACAGATTAAATTGGGAGGTTTTTGTTTTTGAGTTGTGTCAGGGAGTATTTCTGATTTAATTTTATGTTTGCAAATCTTCTAGGTAAGCACGATTTATTCTATGCAGCTAGCTTCCCTCAGGCCAGGCGATTAACTCTATAACCAAGCGTATCACATTTGATACATGTTGTTTCTGAGACATTTTTGCGTCACTTTTTGGTAAAAGCTTTGCTGTTGTAGACTACACAACGACAATGTAAATGTAACAACAATGTAAAATTGATGACAGCAGTATTTGTTTTAAGCAGATCAGGCTTTTAAGATGAGGACTAAGAAACCGGAAGAAGGCTCTTGGCTAAAGAGAAGTTGTTCCTGTGGTAAAGAATAATGGGTTTTAGGTGGTTACTTACCAACAGTATATGTGTGTGGATTTGTAGTCGTGCACACCACTTGCTAAAATTTTATCTGTGTGAGTAGGAGTGGCATGAGTGAGTTTATGACTCCTGGCCTGACTTTTTGTCCCAGTCAAGCTCTGATGGACGGTACTGGCTGTCAGGCCTTTTGGATTTTCTCTCATGTGAGGCACCATGTGGCTTGGCAGAGGTCTGCATGTTACTACCATGATTTTAAATGACTAATAATGTTGATTTTTTGGTATGGTCTTATTTGGATGTGTCATTAGAGATGTTTTCAGTATCAGTGTACCTCATAATTACCGTCTATTCCAGTATAAGTCAGGCTGTACGTGTATTATTATGTGCAAATATGTAAAAAAAGTTGTGTTATTAAGGATACTTAAAGGATAATTTAGCCTAAGTTATAGCCACATAAACAAATGGGAGCATGTTCCATATTTGTGAGGGAGATAGGTGTGATTGGAGCCCTTTGCAAAATTCCCATAGGGCCCTCCCACCAACATTCATTAGTCATTTGTTCTAATACAGTATACATATAACAATATCATATTAATAATATCATCTTAAAACACTGCTTTTATACCACTAATTTAATTAAACACCATTTTTAGATGTTCTATTGCTTTCACTTTATTTTCTTGTAATCTATTATTTACTATTTTATTTAATTAAACAGCAGCAATATGATTCGACATTGTTCGAATAAGATTAAATAATATGCTGAAACCTGCATTGTGATTCTTAGGGATTACAGTCACAGCATAATACAGGACATGAATAAATTATTTTTCTGAAGTATGAAGCTGGACATGTATGGAAATAACATGTAAACACTGCACATCACCAATCCATGCACCTTAGTCTGCATTATCAGATATCTGGCAAATTCTGGAACATTCTTAGCTTGACAGTTTAGCTAAACTGGACACAGCTTAAATTTTATATTTTTATTTTCCTGGCATTGTTAGGCTGCTTCTGGAGACAGCAAGAGCAAATCTTTCATGGGAGTTTTGCAAAATGTTTAGTTGTTGTAAACATCATCCAAGTTTACAAAGGGGCATTAGATAGAAATGCATTTAGAAAAAATTGTCAGCAATAGAGCTTTGTGCATTTGTATACAAAACACGTTGGTCGCACAGTTCACCTTTTTATCTAACCAGTTTGGGCCTCATATTTAGATATTCTGGGATTTTCTCTTGTAGTTGTTAAATTATCAGTGATGAACTTTTACATTTATGGCAACTAAAATATGCTGTCATGCTGTCTGTGAGCTCTGGTATAAAACAATGTCCTTTAGCTCTGCAAAATGTTTTCTCTATGTCTATAAAGGGGGAAATAAATCAACTAGAATCAGTTTTTGTATATTTTAATGCAACTATTTACTTTCAAGAATTAAAGATAAAATATACAATATTTTACATTTAAAACAGCAGAAACATTTTGCCAGTGTGCAGCCTGACTTTGTGTCTCTGTCAAAGAAAAATAGTGTTCTGACTTGTCTGTCATTTAAAATCATTCTTCGGGTAATGAGATGCAGGCTCATTTTAGTCATGTTGGAGAGATCTGAGCTGTTTAAAAAGCTGTACCTTCAGTTTCAATCTAAGTTGCTGCTGTCAAAAAGTGACACATGGTCATTTTCAAAGTGTGTAATATTGCCCCTTTTTTCATTTTAAATAAAAAAGATTTAAATAAAATAATCAACTGAAAACATTTCACGAGTACATTTGTTACTTTTTTTTATCAGTAAGCTGTGGTTTCCAATAAAATGTGTGGAGTTTATATTTTTCAAGGCTGCCTTCATGTTCTTTTTTTTGGCTTTATTTTCTCAGAGTCTCAGCAGAAATCTCCATATCAGTGGCACTTACAGATATCTGACTTTCAAGTTTTATTCCCATCTATCTTGTGAAGATTTTCACTTGAGAGTTTGTTCATATATCATTCATAGTCTGATTTATAGAATACTTCATTCCTAAAGAAATGCAAAAAGAATGTTTTCTGTCTGTTGACAGTAATGTTTGATTTATGGAGTAATAAAAGAAGACACCCACATTTGTTCAAAATATTCCAGGGAAAAGTTACATGGATTTTGTGTCTGTCGGTTTCTTGAAACCACATTTCTCTCCTAAAAATACATTCAAATTAAAACATATATCCTATTGATTAAATCTCTAGGGTGCTACTTCCCTCTATGGATACATTTTGGTTTTATACCATATTTACGCTTATGAATGCTTCTCCTTTTTTAAATAAAAACTCAACAATTTAACCAACAAAATAAGCTTGTAGAATGGTAATTACAACTTACAAATTTACTGAAACATAGGACTTTTGTTTCAAAACTTAAAGTGTCTAAATTCAATCAGTCAAGTGTAAACTTGACCACTGTGATAATGGAAAGCTAAAAATCTAACCTGACGAGATGACAGATCAACATGGGAAGCAGAAATGATTAACTGGATCAGATCTTAAAGCCATTAGATTTCCCACGTATGAGGCGGGAAAAGCTGTGGCTCAGCTGATGAAAATGGAACCTATTAAAGTTCACCGAGAGCGATGATTTCAATCATTTAACAACCTCATTTAATATAGCTGTCCCCCTCTTGGGGCTTGACATTCATTTTGAGAGCTAAGTTATGTATACAGGATACCTCAATCACACTCTTAATGGATTAGGCCTCATCCACCATCGCTGTTCATGTATTAGTGATCTAATGCGGTGTTTATTCACCCACAAGGACACATGTTAGCCCTATTTAAACAGGTTTCTGCTGATTTTTCCCCACTGCACTGACAGGATTTCACCTCACATGAAACGTCCATGTTTTTTGCACAGGCTGCCTCACAAATCCCTGTTCCCTGCAATGTTATTTCTCCATGAGTGGTGAGCCGCACAAAGCAGGGACCTCCCTCAGGAGATAGAGAGCATTTCATTTCACACTGACACATTCACCTCTATCCTCACCATCCCGCTGAGGGTTGCTGGGGTTGTCAACCGTGGGGAAATGAAAGAGGAACTCAAGCTTTTGCAAGAATCAAAACAACGTGAAAACTGCATTTGTGACCACAAAGCAAAGCCGGCAACAAAATCACTTGCATCTCACCAATTGGAAAAGTTATTCTTAATGCAACTCAGTGTCTCTGTGAACCTCTCATTACGTTTTACTCTAAGAAAGCAAGATAACTTATGTCACCCTAAAGTAAAGACTACAAGGGTTTTAGTAGAGCAAGTGTGGTTGTAAATTAGGACTAAAACTATAATGGCTTGTTTCATTCTCTTCATATTTAGATGGAAAGGTTGAAGAGTATACAGTAGCTTTCTTTGTCTTTGTCCAAGTCAGGGTCAGCCTTCCAATAAACCACACACGGGGGCTGGCAGCAGTCAAATAAATTGGATTTTATATGCTTGTCGTGAATATAGGGCTCATCCAATCTGGAGGCCGCTCTGCACATTTTAGAGCCTTCATGATACCCTCAGGCTTTTCATCACCAGCAAGGCTTAGGCATATCACTTCTCATTATTTCTCGCTGAATCTTCCAATATAACCAATTCAAGGTAAAACACGACACAACCGTTATCCCCTTAAGGTTGAAATTGCGAGGAACACTGGTCGTGGGGAGAGAGAAAAAAAAAAAAAGCTATCGTTGTTGTTTCCCACTCTGTTCATTCACATAATTTGTTCTTTCTTTATTCCTCTCAGCATCCGTTAATGAGCACGGGTTGATAGTCTTTCTAGGTACACAAGGTGATACCTTGTTATTCAGTCATAGATATTTATTTATCCCATTAGATACAGAATTTGTTTTTTTTTATTAACCTCTGTTGGTTTTAATCTACAGAAATACTTGGTGCATACATAGACTTTTTATTCCTTTTCAAGAGCAAACCTTTGTTCTGATGACAGAATGTGTAAAATGCAATTTATGCTCCCTTTTCTTTGTCAGGACAAATAGGGGAGTTTTTCTGCTTGTTTTCCACTTTAAGAAAAAGCAAACAATCTAAAGTTCAACCTAAAAATAAAAGTAACAGATAAAACACCTCTAATAATGTACAGGTACAACAAAGAGCCTGTGTGATGTGTTTTTATTTGGAATGCATAGATGATGCAGGTATACAGTACAGCCGAGGCACTTAAGGTGTGTTAGGTAATCTGCGTCTGTGTGCCAGAAGGTCAGACAGATTAAACCCTGCTATGAAGATGCCAGTTTTCCATGACAGCTGTCTGCTGGGGAGCTTTGGTACGGCTCCAAAACAGAACTCTCAATGAGATGTAAAATTTACTTCAAGTCCTCTGGCATGAAGGTCATGCTTTAGCACCAAGAAGAATATCTCGATGCCCTCTTGGAGTGTAACCAATTCATTTTTTCAGGGCTAAAGATTTCATACTAAAGCCAAAGGGTGTATTATGACATCAGAGGTGATACACTGTAAAAATTAAAACTTCATTTTGTTCAGCTTAATGTGATTTTAGAGTAAACTGAACTTAAAATATCAATTTGTATCATAAACTCATTATTATAGTTTTTTCAACTAAATTTGTAAAGTTTTCTGTATA
>JAVQJG010203010.1:0-12065 GCA_036024015.1 Craterocephalus amniculus
ATCCATCCATCCATCCATTTTCTGAACCGCTTAATCCAAGTGGGTCGCGGGTGTGCTGGAGCCTATCCCAGCTATCAACGGACGAGAGGCGGGGTACACCCCGGACAGGTCGTCAGTCTGTCGCAGGGCCGACATGGAGAGACAGACAATCATTCACACACACACATTCACTCGGGGCATAAAATAGTTGCAGTACCAGCTTTGACCACTGAGGGGCAGCATAGCGCAGACCCGGGGCCGACTCACGGTGACGTAAGCAGGATGTAAATGCGGCGCCTCGCGGCCTGATCGGTCTTTTTCCTCTCCCGTGCTTTAAGGGCGGTTGGCCTCCTCTCTGTCTCTGGAAGATTTAACATCAAAGCAGCAAAATGATCATCTACAAGTGCATCCTCACCGGTAAGAAGACTCTGTTTGTGTATTCCTTTACGTTGAGGTGAGTGCGTTACAATCGCTGTGGGTTTTTTAGGCTTACGTTACACTGTTAGAAGGTGTAGTTAGCCAGGCTAGCTAGCTAACTCGTGTTTATCATGGTTCAGAAGTTATGCCTAGACAGATGCTATTCAGAACTGTTAGAAAAAGCTAATTTCAGCCGGTGAGTTAGCCACCCTGTTGGCTAACCGGTCATTTTATGGCGGCGTTAGCGCACAGTTTTGGAAGTTGTGTAAAACTAATTAAGTGCCCCGACTCTTACGGGCGGCGTTGGCGGAGTTATTTGATACTTGTCGATGGCGCTGGATTTTTATACGAGATTAAGTCATGTTGGGTGTTTTTGTTTGGCCTTGTAGCAGTAGGTTTGCTCCAGTTTTAATTTGGCCCGGAAGATATTTCCAGACAGAATCGGAAATCTGGCTCACATTATGGCCCTTTACTTACTGCAGAACCGGAACGAAATTCATCGCTAATTAGATTTTCCTTTTATACCTATTAATCGTTTATACTCAGTTCGTGCTCTTCATTCTCCCTGTAATGCTTTTATACGGATGTAGTCTTTTTTTGAAATGTTTTTTCCCCCTCCTCCTTTAGGTGATGAGATGTTCTCTGATATCTACAAAATAAAAGATACGGGCATCTTTTATGAAGTTGAAGGAAAGGTGAGTTTGTGGCGTGGCAGTCGTCACGTGACATCATCTCTGCTTTAGCGATGAATCACGTCAGATCTTCCCATTCAAGTGTGGGAATCAGTGCACTATGAACGCTGCTCAGATATGTAGACCATTTTATACCGTTTATACACAATTGTGTGTTTGCTGGGAAGAGTGAACTAATAAAACCAGCAAATGTTCACTTCTTCTAAAATGGAGTGCAGTGATCTGTCTTAAATCCACTCACTGCAACATAACCCGAATTTTCTTTGATCAACTTTGTTTCTCATGTATGAAAGTGCTCCATAAATCAATGCATTTTAAATTTTGTGTCCCTTCTGCTAAACTGTAGAGCGTCACCAGGACAGATGGGTTTGATGACGCTTTAATTGGGGCAAATGCATCAGCTGAAGAGGCCATCGAAGCCAATGAGACTTCAAGCGTCTCCGGAGTAGACATCGTCCTCAACCACAAACTGCAGGAGACTGGCTTCGACAAGAAGGGTTACATGTCTTACATTAAAGACTACATGAAGGCGTGAGTATTCACTGTTTTTCCATGTCGGATTTCTAATTCACTTTAAGTCATGGTTGAAAATGAAATGTCAGTGTTGGTCTCTAAAGAAAAGTGTCTCCATGTCTAGTGTGAAGGCCAAGCTGCAGGAAAGCAATCCAGATAGAGTGGAGAGTTTCATGACAGAGGCACAAACCGCAGTGAAGAAGGTCATTGGAAACATAAAGAACTACCAGGTGGGTGTACGACTGAGTTTACTACTTTTTTAAAGTGAACACAAATGAGTTTTAATGATGTCCCTGTGAAAGCTGTGGCATATTGCACCAGGCATTTGTGTTAAGATGCATGATGTTATTTTGCATAGGGTGTTGGCTAAAAGCACTGATTTTATTCACCTCCTTGGCTGACACTCCTTTTTCTTTGCAGTTTTTCACAGGAGAGAGCATGAACCCAGACGGCATGGTGGCCCTGCTCGACTACCGCGAGGACGGCGTCACACCATTCATGCTTTTCTTCAAAGACGGTCTGGAGGTGGAGAAATGCGTACGTACTCTTTAATCTGTCTGAAAGACTTTTTAACGTGCGCAACACTTGCCGGTGGAGTGATAACTCAAGCATGTGCACAGCTAAGTTTGTAATGTTTTTCTTTGTTTCAGTAACTACATCATTTGACTGCTGCTTCCCAAAATGCCCCCAAAAGCAGACGGATGAAGAACTACACCCGCCTGACTGGACACTTCCCACCACCCACAGTTCCACTCTCAAAGCCGAGGGGATCTGAGCATAAATTGGTCACTGAATCGTTTTTAACAGTTTCTTTTCAGCTTATACAGTGTTTCTTTTTATTTTTTTTCATTTTTGTTCTTTGGTCCAGTTTTCTCATTGAAAACCAAATGGCAGAACTGCAAGTGGAGCTCCGACTGGTGTTTTTTCCTTCTTACTGCGTACTGTTTTAGCAACGATCCACACCGTTTGACATCCCCAGACCTGTGTCTGGGTTAATGGTTGCATTATACATGTCCATCTACAATGCAAAGACTCTGGGTTCAATTTGAAAATAAAATCAAGTACTACTTAGACTTTTTGTCGAACTCTGTTTGCTTTTATTGTGAAAAACCTTCTGGGATGGACTTAAAAGTCCAGAATTTTTAAGTATACAATGTTTAGAAGAGATTTTTAGGCACATTGTAGATGTTTTTGGGGGGGACAATGGATGTTTCTAACAAGCTGGAGAAGATGGTAATGGGAATCTGTTCTAAGCTTTGAAATGTTTTTTTGAGACATTGAAGCATTAATAACATCACTGAAAATTTCATGGGAGGTATCACAGATGCTCAATAGTCCCAAGTGGTGTGACTACACGATTTAATTTTCTATGCCATATGTAAAGGATGTAGACGAATAAAACCAAACCTGAGCTTTTGTTTGTAACCACAAGACTGCATCCTGACAAATTGGACAGTTTCATTTTGGACGCTCTCTCATGCAACTTTTAAAGGTTAAAGTGACTAGATGAATCTAAACAACATGGTTATAGTTGTGAGTTGCACATTAAACAAGATTTGTTTCATTCGGGAAGAGTTCAGGCCGTCGTACTTAAAAGTTCCTTTTAGGTATATGTAGTATTTAGGGGTGTAACAATGCATATATCGAATTGTTAAACACTGTACTGAACCATGAGCACTATAAGGTCTGTTTTGAACGATACATTTTTATGAACTTATTTTCTTATGATGCATTTAGGGTTAAACTACAGCGTGCCTCGAACATGCATCACTGAAGCAGGGCCTCTGGTAACAGAATATTTTTTGTCAATTTTTTTTATAACATTGATGGGAAAAATGACCAGCTGTCATTTAAAGAGATTACAGCAGTGGATTAAGAGACTACTTAAGTATTTAAACAAATGTGTAATTAAAAAATAAAAGTTTAAAAGGTAATTGCACTTCTCAAAAACATAAAACCAAGACTGACAATCGATTTCACATGTTGAACAAATGAAGTAGACAACAGCTGGAACTTGTAGGCAATTGGCAAAACACACCCAATAAAGGAGCGGTTCTGCAGGTGGCGACCACAGACCACTTCTCAGTTCTGATGCTTTCCGGCTGATGATTTGGTCACTTTTGAACGCTGGCGGTGCTTTCACTCATGGCAGCATGAGACAGAGTTTAGAGCCCACACAAGTGGCTCAGGTAGTGCAGCTCATCCAGGATCAGGATGGCGCATCAACTCGAGCTGTGGCAAGAAGGTTTGCTGTGTCTGTCAGCGTAGAGTCCAGAGCATGGAAGCACTGCCAGGCGACAAGCCAGTACACCAGGAGATGTGGAGGAGGCCGAGGGAGGGCAACAGGACCGCTACCTCCTTTGTGAAAGGAGTAACAGCAGGAGCGCTGCCAGAGCCGTGCAAAATGAGCTGCAGCAGGCCACAAACGTGCATGTGAGAGTGATATGAATGAGGGCCTGAAATCCAAAGTTTGGGGTTGTTCTTACAGCCCAACACCGTGCAGAACGTTTAGCAATTGCCAGAGAACACAAGATTTGCACATTTGCCACTGGCGCCCTGTGCTCCTCACAGATGAAAGCAGGTTCACACTGAGCACATGGGACGGAGACCGCAAACGCTGTGGAAAACGTTCTGCTGCAACATCCTCCAGCATGACCAGTTTGTCAGTGGGTCAGTAATGGAATTTCTTTGGAGGGCAGCACAGCCCTCCATGTGCTCGCCAGAGGTAGCCTGACTGCCATCAGGTACCGAGATGAGATCCTCAGACCCTTTGTGAGACCAGATGCTGGTGCGATTGGCTTTTGGTTCCTACTAATGCAAGACAATGCTAGACCTCGTGTGGCTGGATTGTCAGCAGTTCCTGCAACACGAAGGCATCGATGTTATGCTTGTTCCCTAAACCTGAATCCAACGAAAACATCTGGGACGTCATGTATCCATCCACCAACAGCAAGCTGCACCACAGACTATCCAGGACGTGGCGGACGCTTTAGTCCAGGTCTGGGAGGAGATCCCTCAGGACAACATCCTGTAAGGAGGTCATACAGGCATGTGGAGGCCACACACACTACTGAGACTTATTTAAAGGACATTACATCAAAGTTGGCTCAGCCTGTAGTGATTTTCCACTTTAGTGTTGAGTGTAACCCCAAATCCAGACCTCCATGGCTTGATACATTTGATTTTCATTGATCATTTTTGTGTGATTTTGTTGTCAGCACATTCAACTGTGGACAGAACCAAGTATTTAACGGAAGTATTTCATTCATTCAGATCTACGGTGTTACTTTAGTGTTCACATTATTATTTTGGAGCAGTGTAGTTTTGTTCAGCCTCTCGTCAGAATTTATCCACACAAACCGTCTTTCATTTGTCCGTTTCTCCTGTGGAGAAAAATGAAGCGGTGAGGCTTGCATCCAGTCAATGAAAGTCAGCACACATTTCTCATGCGGTTCATCTTTTACTCTTACAGAAAAGTGATTTATGCAGTAGAATCTAAATGGAAGCTGAACTCCACCTTCATCTCACCCTAATTAAATCATGCTTTTGCCATTTGACTGAGACGCCTGCTGACACATCGGTAGGCAGGGTGGGGGCACACTCAGGGGGAGGGGGGATTCTACCTTGTGCCATTTATCATGAGTACAGTTTGAAATGTTGCCATGGCAACACTCAGACAAACCATGACTGGCAGCAAGCTTGCAGACACTCTGCCCTTTTAATCAGTTTTTATTCTCATATAGAGAGAGAAGAAAACACACGTGCCGATCGCAGCATCTGCTCAGTGAGCATAGAGCAGGAAAGGAAATGGGGCTTTCTCAGACGGGGCAAACAGGTGGTGCTAATGACACAGTGGTGGCAAGGTGTCGCTCAGAGAGCTGGAACACAGCTGTCCTTGCTTTCAGTGGTTTCACCTGCGCTTCGACCGCTGCAGGATAATCAGAGCTCAGAGACTGTTCACATCAATGTTTTTCAAAACAGATTTAATCCAGCAAAACAGTTTAATCACACAGTGCTGGAAGCCTCAGATAACCAATTTATCTTTCACTTAATCGATCAGAACCTGAAACAGAAATCAGCCATGTGAAATATCTCTATTTTATCAAAATGAAACATAAACAAATAAAAAAATGCTTCACAAATATTCACATAATTGCATGTTTGCGTCTTTGGCAGAGCTAAGTGTTGTGCGTCTCCTCCTCTTCCTCTGCGGAGTGGTAGTGTCGGTACTCGGGCTTTAGTTCCCAGGTGCTTTTGTGTGCTCCCTTACGGCTGCACGTTCCAATTTCCCTCAGGATTTCTTTTAGGTAGGTCTGCACCACACAGGAGAAATAACTTGATATTGTTACAATCACACACAGTGTTTGGAAAAACACAGATCTTACTTACTAATCAATGTTTTGTTCATGATTCGTATCAGACGAAGGAAAAAAATCTTAAACTAAAGATTTGGGTTCGGTTTTCCATTTTTATAGGGAAATTACACATGATGTTAAGGTAAATTTTTCACTCAAAGTGATCATTTTCTAATAAAACTGTAAACTTTAACAACCTGTAAAAAATTACGGGACACAAAATTTTCTCGCACAGAATTGAAGAATTCAAATATCTCAGGAACTTGTTAACGTGTTAGACATCATCAGACCGAGACAATGCCTAAGTGTCAACACTGATAAAGAGGACCGTTTACATACAAGCCGTCACTGAACCGGAACATTTAGCGAAAGATTAATGGCTCAGACACGTTTTGGGATTTTTTTTCACTGGTTATTCACTTTGCTGAGATCAGTATGTTGTGCAAGAAGAACCCAGACACTGAACAGTCATATGTGTGGATTCAGAAGCACGTTCACACCGAATGACTTCAGTTTCAGACCTCCAAGCAGAACAGTTAATGAAATAATTAGAAACAGACCAACAGAGATAAATATATTTTTCAGAAACAGACAGGAAAGCAGTTGTTCATTAAAAAAGCGGCCTGCTGGATTTTGATGGAAAGAAAATGACTCCAGTCACAAGCTCCTGTTTTCCATGTTGACACCATTCATGTGAAGCTATGGTTTAAAACACTGAATCATTTAAATAAAGACTTAACTCTCTATGACTTAAACATCTTTTTGCTTTTGAAATATGAGCTCTCCAACATTACACATACATTTTTCATTACACATTTCTTCTTTACCTAATTACCTAGACTATCCTGCAGAGTGATGGAGTTGTGCGTTGTTCCCTGCAGTGGCCACAGGGTGTCACTGTTGAGCTTGTAAAGCTGTGGCTACTGTGACTGACGGAGATGTGCTTCAAGACTTCTCACAATGGACATTTTGGTTGCTTTAGTTCCGTTAATTTGAGTGCCGGCCAAGTGCTTTGGGAGAGAAACGATGGTGTGGAGTGTTTTGGGGCGTTTGACTCCTACTCAGCTGATGGTTATGCAATCAGATGCAATCAGAGGGAGAGGAGGACCTCAAGGTCTCATCAGCACCTACACAGTGCTGTTCACTGTGAGCTGGAATGAATCCACTGCGCTGGATCAATTTGTGCGGTGTGTGTATCTGTTTGTGTGTTTGTATGTGTGTGTGTGTTGGCCCACATTTGAGCCACAACAGATAATGTGAATAGCCATGGACGTCATGGTGTGGGTGATTTGTTCAAATTCAACAGAGCACCTTCAGTGGGCAGGTGTGCCGTTTTTGGGTTCTTTCCATCCGATTACTTTTTTTTCCAGGTGTGCTTTTTTTGTATACTGTGTACTTTGTGCGTTCCTGTGTGCGTGCATGCCACTCACCACAGGTTGTTTGGTGATGTCCACCAGGTCCTTGAAGCTGTAATACTGGTGTTTCTCGAAGGCGGAGAAGAGCATGTCCAGCACAACCTGTCGCTCTGCCCTCACCATCTTCCCTTCAGACTTCTTCTTCTTGTCATACTCAACCTTTGGATCACATACAGTAAAAAACACTGATAACAGTGACTGGGAATTTATAGATAAATGTATAAGTGGAACAAATAGGCAGACAGGTGTTATTTTAGTTGGTTAAAATGAACATGAACCCAGTACAAACCCAAACACAGACGTACTTCGGTTTAAAGTTCTTTGAAGTGAGTCCTAGTATAATTTTTCTGTTGGAAATTCAGAAATCCACCGTTCAGATGGAAAGCACCAAAAATAACCAGTGCTCATTTTGCAAGACGATCTACCTTTACTGCAATCACATTTTTGTTGCTTTTAATTTTTTTTACCGCATTATAACTACTTCATTTAAAAATAGATAACTTTAATAAAATTAATCAAAGAAATTCCTTCTATAAAATGCATTACTGTGGCTAAATAAGCTCTTGAGTGAGAATTGAAATGCTTCTGAACTAATACCACCTTTCACCGGAAAAATAACCCTTTTAAATGTAAAATCAGAGTTCTAAAAAAGTGTGTGACGCTGTGTAAAATATGAACAAAAACACAATTAAAATCTCATCAACCCATATTTTATCCTCCGTTTCAGGTGCTGAAACTTCCCATTTTGATGGAAAATGTTAGCTTATATTGAATGTCATAGAAGTCAAAATATTTATGGAAAAAATATAGAACTGGGTGTTGTTTAATATTGTGTACCACTTTCCTTTTCTTTTAACTTAGTATGGATGTTTAGGATGTGAGGAGACAAGTTAACAGAGATTTGTTATTCCATTCTTGTCAGATGCAGATTTCTAGATGGTCATCAGTCCTAATTCATCATTGTCCAATTTTTTCAATTTCTTGATGGATGGGTGCAGTATGTGGTTTAGCAATGTCTTGCTGACATATGCCAGAGACATTGTCCAAAGCCTCCTTATATGTTCTGACCTTCAGCCTTGTCCAATGCGCACAGATTCCTTCTCAATCTCTGAAAGCTTTGATTGTCTCATCTACAGTGTATGATATGAAATCATTCAAAGTCTGACGATCATTTATTTGAAATTGTTACAAGGTATTTAGATGCAGTTTGTTAGAGATTAGTGAACCTCTGTCCACCGCAGTACCTCTCTTAAATGCTCCTTTCATCATGCTACCAATTTACTTAGTTGTCTAATGCTCTACCACTTGATTTTGACTTGTCTAAGTACTTTTCCAGCCTTTCATTTACCCTTTTATAACATTTTTGAGAATTTTAAATAACACAATATTTCAACACAATGGTCAAATGTATGAATTCCAACATCTGATATGTTGTTCATGTTTTATTAGGGATATAATATGGGTGGATGAGCTTTGAAAATCATTGCATTCTGTTTTTATTTAGATTTATACAGCAGCGTCACTGGCCCAAAGCTAAAAGGAGGCATGTGACTGGTCCAGCCTGGTGTCAGTTAAAAGAACCAGTGTGTCATGGTTCATGGAGGTCAGGGTAGAAAGTTTTATGCTAACAATTTGGAAAAATGAATGACTCAGACTCAGGGACCGCAGCAAAGGGGGTGTTTTACATTTTGAGAGAGAGAGCCTAGTGTTAAATGTGCCTCCAACCAAATTTTAGACCAGTCAGATAAATAAACTGTTACAGCCCAAAAAACAGTCTTACACGGAAGATGCCCAGTATATATTAAACGACCATTCAGTCACTGGTGCTACAACCAGTCACTTCATTCTGGTAAAAAACGCTGTTTGAAGTTCATCACCACACAAAATGGAACTGGTGACACGCAGACTCATCCCTTCTGGTATGCGCCTCACATTGAAGTCGTGGTTGGCCACAGGCTTGAAGGCTGTGGTGATGGCTCTATCCAGCTGCTGCGACACACGCTGAGGCTTGACGGACTCAATCTGCAGCCTGCCACACACACACAAACGCACACACACACACAAATGACAGTGAAAGACAGAAAGTTTGCTTTGTGTTTCCTCCACGAACTTGATGTCAGAGCTGACAGATGTGCCCGCTGGCAGGAAGGCAACTGTCAGTGCCTCCTCTGCTTTCTATTTATTTTCTATTGACTATCATTAGTTTTGACTTGGCCAATCGCTGGACACATTTTATTTACTGCAGAAGTATGATCGACAACAAACTCCAATGTCAAACACAAGGCACGCAGCTGCCAAGGAAAACTAACCCACTATGTGTTTATCCCAATAACATCACCACCGTTTCTCATAAATCATTAGAATCGTGATCCAAAAGCAAATAAGAAACACAATCTGATTAAAATTACTTTTTGTTTTTATTTCAACTCCTTCTCAAAAGGGAAGATATGTGTCTCTATAAATGAGGGGTAGTCACATTCTCACACACACTCAGATGCCGCCATATTCTGCAGCCTGCAGTCATGGACGAACATTTGTCAGCTGCTGTCCAAATGAGGAGAAAACTGGATCTGAAAGAGTTTTCTCCTCAGTCATAAAAAGAAGCCAAGTTGTGTAACAATCTACTGGAACTTCAGTACTGCAGCAGACAAAACTATCCTGCTTCATCTAAAGTGAGTCCTGGCCGAGGTGTACAGCAGGAATCTTGTTTCTTCTCTTTTTAAAATATAAGCCAAAACACAGGAACGTGGCTGAAAAACTGCAGGAAACTCTTTTTCACACTTCCACCCATAAAGCGGTTTTCTTTAGAGAGCCTCTCTGATGTGATGGCTGACACACCGATGCAAACTGTGCTGTGTGTTTGCCTCAGGTTGTAATAAAGCAGTGTATTTACCACAGTGATGCTGTTGCTATAGCAATCCACGAACTCTGGCTGGAATAACAGATCCCAATAAAAAAGGCAGAGTGGACTCGAGTGTTTAGTTTGTACAAATCAACAGTTGCAGCGACACGCCTGTCAACAACTTCTCGCCTCTTGT
Source organism: Craterocephalus amniculus (assembly GCA_036024015.1). Lineage (NCBI taxonomy): Eukaryota > Metazoa > Chordata > Actinopteri > Atheriniformes > Atherinidae > Craterocephalus > Craterocephalus amniculus. The sequence continues at coordinate 10,410 of JAVQJG010203010.1, forward strand.
TGGAATTGATTCGCATGTCTTGAGCAGATTTTTAATTGTTCTGGGATGAAAGGAGCAACTCGTGCAGTAAAAAAGCAAAAGTTATACATTTAATGGATAACTTTTGCTTTAAAAACAAAGCTTTATACGCTTTGATTCATGAGCTCACAGGACACTTTTCCTTGTTGCTTTAGTTTAGTCAATCTAAAACAGTCCCAGGCAAAGAATGCAGCCTCATTGCTGGATCATGTTTATATATTTTTTCTTTTAGTTGTTCTTAAATTAAAATTTTGCTTAAATTTGTGGATGAAGCAGCAAACTCAGATACCAAGCTCACACGTGTATGTTTTACATGTTAAACATATATTTATATTGCAGGTCTATGTACTTCTACTGTATGTACTTCCAGTAAATGGCTAATGCTGGGCAAGGAAGAAACGACACATCATCTCATTGTGAGTATTTTCAGAGTTCAAATGTAAGAAGATGCCTTAACCTAAACACCTTTAAAAGTTGAGCAATGTGATATTATGCATCATATGTATATGTTATCCAAGAAAGAGTGAGGCTTTGAAGGGAAAAAGTTCAGTTTCCTGATATCTGAATCTGTCCCCCATTCTTCTTCTCCCATTCATGATAAATCCAGCTAATGTTCTTAATAAAGACTGCTATGACATCCAGATGACTGAAACTAAAGCGAGCAATGTAAGGATTAAACAACGTGTGACAAGAACATGTGTTGTCCATTAAAACTGTATAATGCACAGTTCTGAGGTTTTTTAAATCCACTTGTACCACGGTCCTACAGAGTAAAACATTTACTAACAAATGATTATTTTTTCCACAAAACTTGCTTAATAAAGGAGCCAGAACTGATATAAAGTCAGACCATTGTAGTTAGCGAAAGCGGCTAGTTTTTAGCTTTGGCATAACTCTCTCTCTCTGCCAATGGGGTTACCTTATAATACACACATGGGTTAGCTTCCGTAACTTGGGGTTAACTTCCCCCTACGGGAACGCTCTTACTGGCTGATCGGAATCTGGAAGTTACGGAAGTTAACCCCGTGCAGAGAAAGAGCGTCACGCTAAAACTAAAAACTAGCCGTTTTCGCTAACTTAAATGGCACATGCTAACACATGCACATTCAGTGAGTCATTCATTTATATGGACTTAGTCCTTCCTACCAAATAATATACCATGTTTCCATTTTTCTTAGAAAGATTATATCAGGTATGGCTCCTTTAAGTACAGGAACCATTTTATGTTCGCCTCCATGTACTTTTTATGCTAAACTATCCATGCCACAGTGCGATTCTCTCATTCACCAGCTGATCTGAACCAGCTGATTAACCCGCTGCTATGGTGACGCCCATAACAAAGTAACACTGATTTGACTTTGAGGGCTACATGTGGGTGTAAATGAAAATAATGCAATCCTGTTGACATGAGAATTCTCACTGACCGTGGTATAATTTAAATGTAATCCTCGCTAAAAAATATGCTCATCATAAAAAGCACAAGCAACACGACACTTTCATACATGTAGCGGCACACCCCACAATTCCAGGATAAATAAAACATTATTCATTTGGATTAAACAAGACTTCTCATCTTCCCCTGCTCTACCAAACCGCATGGAGCTATAACTCAGCAGGACGTCAAAACAGCCGGCCTGC
>JAVQJG010203029.1:0-12771 GCA_036024015.1 Craterocephalus amniculus
CAATGGGCTTTATGCACAACTCAACTACTTCCTGAACTTAAGCCAGCTGCTTTGTGTCCTGTCTTTCATTACTGGACAAACTGATTAATCCAGGTGTGTCTGACCTGAGTAAATGGCCAGACACACCTGGATTAATCAGTTCATCCAATAATGAAAGACAGGGCACAAAGCAGCTGGCTTAAGTTCAGGAAGTAATGGAGTTATGCATAAAGCCCATGCCAATTCAAAATTAGCTTAAATTTTACATAAAATGTGTTCTGATTTCCTGTTTCTTCTTGGGTTTTAAAATATCTAAAGCTGAAATTGTATATGTGTAACAATGCATTCATGTAATGAGGGTTGTACCCGTGTTAGCATTGTACAACATGCCTCTCATTCAGAAACGATGATCCCAACAGGGGCAAGTTTAAACAGGTAAGTGTTTTTGATGGAGACGTGATGCACAGCAGGAGATGAACCATCTGCTGGTGCAGAGTGCAGAGTCATGCTCAAGGTAAACATGGCTGAGGGTGTCTGCACATCTTGTCATTCTTATATTTTGGCCTCTTACATGATCACAATAAAGCTAAGCCCAGAGCAAAACAAACTGTTCTTTGCAGGAAATATCTTGTCTTTGTAAGGTTTTAGTTGGTGTGTCATTTGCTCGGTGCATGGTGACAATAATCTGGAAAAGTTTAGGCTTAAAGACACAAACTATCGCTGGTGTTTTTGTACACTGATCGCCAACATTGATCATTCAAATGTATGTCATGATTTAGCTTATAATGCTCCGTACCTTGTCCCACAGTCTCTCCCGGTCCAAAGCAATGATCACCATAGACGGGTTGGAGAGGAAGCCTTGGTTGTTGAAGGACAGATCTCTCTTTTCCCACGTTACATTCAGCATGTGTCTACATGTCAAACAGAAATGAGTATAAAAAATGCAATCAGAGAACTTGACTGATACTTTCTACAAAAGATTCAGCATATTGATTAATGCTAATGCACGCACATGCAATGATCAGTTCCTAATTAAGACTAAAGCTCCCCCCGGGAGGGTTTAATTTAATGTCAGGGAATGGAAGTAGCTCATTAGGGGATGATGGCGGCAGGTGATTGGTTGGACAGCAGGATGTTCCTACTGAATGGTTTTGCTGTCTGTTAAGGTATAAATTCATAATGGACCTGGCTGTGAATAATGAATCCAGACTAGTTTGCATTTTAGAACATATGCAAAAGAGGCACTCTTTACTTTCTTTCTCTCTTTATTTCATGCCATGATCTGGTGAATTGAAAGGAAAAAACTGGTGTTGTCTCTCCACGTGTCAATCACTTAAGTTATCACAAACCGCAAAAAATGTTTTCCTATATGTTCAAAATATTGATAATGATAAATGTTTGATACACAGAATGGCCAAAAATGACTTTAGCTTTTAGTTTGGCACATTTCTGCCGTGGCATCATTTCAGTAGGAGCAGATTCTGTCCTATACAGACTTACATTATATTTTCATCAAGATCTTCAAAGGATCTGCATTAGGTGCAACAAATAGCTTTGATTGTAATGTTACCATGAATATTACAGGGAAACACATACAATAAAGTGGACATTAGTGACCTAAAATAATGGTAGTAATCAGATACGAAAGAGCAGAACATAACTAACGCCATAACTGCCATCATAACTGGCAGAAAAACTGGTTGAGTTAACTTCACATAAATCAAAGTTTTTTTATGGATGTCTGCTTGAGCCAAATATCCTGAAGCAACCTATATAAGAGCCTTTCAAGAAACTTTTAAAAAGTAGCGACATCCATATTTTTTCTATAATCTTTCTTAAAAATAATACTTTGTTACTTTGCACAGCAATGTGTAAAAGATAACAAAAATACAAAGCAGTGTAAGTAGCTACTATCCATCCATGCATTTTCTGTACCGCTTAAAGGAGAAGTTCGTTTTTTTTCAACCTGGGCCTATTTTACATCACAGCCATTAACTTTGAGTACAGGGACTTCGATGACGTCACTTCCAGGCCGCATCACAGTTCCTGTAATTACTGTAAATAATGACGGATCACCCCAAAAAGCAACTCCAAGCGGCGTTGAGCTCACAGATGGATGGGATCAGTGATTCATTGAAGGAAGGTGAAAGGTGAAAGGAAGGAGTTTTGTGGCAGAAATTGCCTTATTTAGAGGCTGGGTGAGCTGGCCCATTATTCAGTCACATTATAATGGATGTACGCTGATCGCGAGTGGATCAAAATATCTCACGAAGGAGTTCAAGTTACACCAAAACTGTCTGGGTGAGTAAATGATCGTATTCCATGCTAGAACATAGGTCCAGGTTGAAAAAAAAAAACTTATCCAGGTGGGCTTGAGCCCAGTTATTATCAGTTGAGAGGAGGGGACACTCTGGACAGGTCGCCAGTCCATCACAGGACCAACATACAGAGACAGACAACCATTCACACACACACTCATCGTTGAGACAATTTAGGAGTCCGATTTAACCCCCCATGCATGTATTTGGGCAGTGGGAGGAAGCCGGATTGCCGGGTGAGAACCCACGTATAAACATGGAGAACATGCAAACTCAACAAATAAAGTCACTGTTTCAAAATCCTCCCAAGCCCAAACCAGGTTCAAACCCCGCCCGGGGCTTGAATCAGTGACCTTCATGCTGTGAGGAAGCAGTGCTATATTAAATGAAGCATAATTGAATAGATATAGTGGAAGTACTATATATTTGAATGTAGGAAAGAGGTGATTTCTGAAGTACGCCTCACCTGAAAAGAGTATTGTTGCCCAGCTGTTTAGTTGGCTTGTTACAGTCACCGTATCCTTCAGGAATGAAGCCGTAATCCCTCTTGAAACTCTCTGCCCCTTTAGCTACAATGGCGACACCCTCCCTCACCCTCTGCCGCAAGCTTTTCCTCCACTGGTCCGTAGTCACACCGATGACACCTACAGGGAAGGTAGCAGGTGGGGGGCTGTCGGGGTTGCCCACGGCCAGGCTGGGGAGGATCCAGATGTAGCCCGGCCCCAACAGACCCACCTCGGCTGCCTGCCGAAACAAGTACTGTGCCTCTTCGTGAGAGCAGTACGTCAGCAGGACCTGGGAGTCCACCTGCAGCCAGAAAAGGAACTATGTTCGTTTAAAACCACAAAAACAGAGTTTTGCTTGGGGTCAGCTGAAGCCAATAACACCGGCTGTTCAAAGTTTAAACTGGGTTCCCATGCGACAGTAGTAAGTGTTTAGTGGGGCATTTCCTTAAATTCTCATTCACAATTATGATATATTAATTCTGATTAATTTGGCAAGAATGTGGATAAAGAAAAGTCACATCTACCTTTACAGAGCCTGGCAATGTTAGAGAGTTCTGACCTTTGCAGACAGAACAACAGTTTTTAAAGATGAGACATTTTAAAATATTTACGGTAGCAATATATCTAAGAGAAGGGACCTGAGTTTAGCAGGGAACATTTGCTAGACAGGGGACAAGGCAAGTTTTTCCATGCTTTGCTAGTAGCAATATCCACTGGGGGTGATTTTTTTAAAAAGTTTCTTGGATGAACTCAGGAAAATGTGCCAAATGCCTACACCAATGTTCATAGCACTGCATAAAGCGCTGATCTTTTTTTGAGAAAATCCACGTATTTCATAACATTTTCCTGTACATAGCTGACCTTAACTAAGTTAGAAAAATGAAGAGAATGAAGCTCAAACATCTTTAAAAAGATGATTTGCTCTAAAGCATTTGCTTCTCACCCCCAAATTGATATTACAAAGCAAGAAAGTTTAAGACCGGAGGAGGAGTTTTCATGCAAACTTTGCGCAAGCAGATTTAATCACACCTGCTGCAGGATGCGTCTGATCTTCAGATCATTAGCCCCAACTGACATTTCCAGAGATATAATATCCTGCAGATTCCACAGGAAGTAGGAAGTGTCCGTGTATGACTGTACTATATCCACAAAGGTGTCGTAGCCTGGCAGCAAGCTGGTGATCACAGCAAACTCGCCCCAGTCATACTCCTCCAGAATCTGAGAGACACAGAGAAATAAAGAAAAATATGCAAGATAACAAGGTTATGGAAAACAGTTATAGAAAATTATCCCAAATAATACATGGTTGTGGACCTGGAGAAGTTCTTGATGAGACTTCGATGTAAAGATCAGTGTTACTCTCAAGACTTTGTTAAAGTGAAACAACATCGTAAGAGGCTCATAAACATGAGACTCCAACTTCAATAAGAGCTAATTGTTGCAAAATCAAGTGGTTGTACAAACAAGGGTATCACAGACTTTATAGAGATTAGCCCATCATTTTTCAAACATTTGTCACGATGACGCCCCATGAGAATTGTTAACCTACAATCCACATCATAAATCCAGATCCTATTAGATTGTGGAAACTGGGCCAGAACCAAATCAGGGATTCCCCCACTGACTCCTGGGTTAAACAGCCTGTGGGGTCCCGGTTGTCAAGCTTGACCCTCTAAATCATTTGTTTTTGAAGCCAACATTTTTCCTGCGTTTAAATGAGGTTTGATTGTTGGTTGTACTGCTTTACCTTGAACATGCAGATGACCTGCTGCTCCAGTGAAGCCCCCATCTGTAAAAACGAGGATCCCTCAGCCTGAAAAGAAAAATAGAGTCTCGATTTTATGGTTGAAAAGTTGGATGACAAAGTTGACCAACTTGGCAGGATGGATGTTTGAATTTCCAGGGATTCGACTGTTAGATGTATGGTTAGTGTAGGGTTAAATCCCTACTTAATGCAGATGATATAGTTGTTTTAGAGCTTCACCGCTGTACTGGGAGGTTCACAGCTGAGCCTCTAAGTCGGCCATGGTTCTCAACCAGAAAAGCATGGATTGCTCCCTCAAGGCTGGGAATGAGTTCTTGCCTTAAGCTCAAGTATTCTGGGATGTTGTGTGCGAGTGATGGTAGGAAGCTGTGAGGTGGACCGACACATTGGGGTTTCGTCAGTAGTAATGAGGCCACTCCTTGGGTCCATTATGGTAAAGAGAGCACCGTGTCAAAAGGCAAATCTCTAGATTTTCTGGCCTATCTTTGTTCCAACTCTCACCTACGGTCATGAGATCTGGGTAATGACTGACAGAATAAGATCACGGATACAAGCGGCTGTAATGAGCTTCCTTCTGAAGATTGCCCGGGCTCAGCCTCAGGGATTGAGTTAGGAACTTGCACATCCAGAAGCTGCTAAGAGTAGAGATACTGCTCCTACATATTGAAAGGAGTTAGTTGAGGTGCCTTCCGGTTACTTCCCCTTGGAGGTTTTCCACAACATAGGATCCACCAGATGGACTATAGATCCGTTTAGATCTGCAAAGGCTGTGGAATCCCCCTGGAGGAACTGAACAGTGTCGCTGGGAAGAGCAATGTTTTTGCCCTCTCCTTAACCTTGGATAAACGGATGTGGATGAATGAATGAATGAATGAATGAATGAATGAATGAATGAATGAATGAATGAATGAATGAATGAATGAATGAATGGGTGGATGAATGGGTGAATGAATAAATGAATGAATGGGTGAATGAATGAATGAATGGGTGGATGAATGAATGAATGAATGAATGGGTGAATAAATGAATGAATGGGTGAATGAATGAATGAATGAATGAATGAATGAATGGGTGAATGAATGAATGGGTGAATAAATGAATGAGTTCAGATCATACCAGACAAACCTGATGATCTGATGGTGTTTCTGATCGCAGACCGTTCCTCCCTGAGACCGGAGGCGTCTCCATGACGCTGCTGATTAGTTTCACAGGCAGGAACCGGGCGGCCTGAGGAACGGGCCCTTTGGGGAAGAAGTAGATCTGTAGTTTGGATGGTTTCCTTGGTTACGGGGTGATGTCATTTAGTTTTTTAGGAGGGCATCTAGAGTTAGTTTGTGCTGAGTGTTATGTGGGTGGCACACTCCTGTGATTGGCACTGAATGGTTGAGGCCATAGTTTTTCTGTGCTTGCTGAAGGACGTGTGAAGAGGAAGTGATGCCTGGTGTGTACTTTGTTGTGATTGTGTTAATTAGTGTGAGAGCAGCAGAGTTCCTGCTTCCAGAGGGAAGGTCTGCTCCTCTATCGCCCAGCTCTCTGTCACTTCATGTCCAAACAGCGTCGGTGTTCTGGAGCAAAGATGGAGGCAGATCTTGGCTGTGGTGACACCGATCCGACCCATCACGTGTAACATGGTTGGTTGTTTGATTACCATGGTAACGGGACTTATAGCCGGCTGTAGAGCAGCTTCTGTTCAGGCGACCGGATAAGATGACATGTCTGAGATCAAAACAACTCTTAATAAAAGTATATGGATCAAATTTCTGGCAGCAATATTTTTCTTTTGGACTCTTAACAGAGACGACTGAACCGTTGTTTCCTTCATGCTATGAATGTAAAGACGGAGGGAAAAACTGCAGCACAGCAGCAAATAGGAAGTTAATATGGGGATCCATATGGGTTTTTATGCCCAACACAGCTGCACTTAATGGGTTTAACCTTTTCTGTTTCCCCTGCAGTTAAAATGGATCCAGATAGGTTTTATATGCAGTAGTATGAATGAAAAAGGAAATATTCTGCATGTTTATAGTTAATAAAGCTTTGGATGAAACTGAGAAAAACTGAGTCTGGAAAAAGCTAAAATCAGCTGAAAGTGTTTTGGTTCGGTTTGGTTTTCTGAGCACATATGCAGATGATTGTCCATGATCCAGTTTCTTATTCTGCTTTAGGAACTAAAACTCGTGGAAAACAGACGGCGGTGATTGGTTAAAAGCCTCGGTGTGCCGGTAGTTTTCAGAGCGGACACACGCTGTGTGATGTGCTGGATGTCCTGGTGGCAGTCTGGCCTCCCCCGGCGGCAGCAGGTTCATGTTTCTGTCATGCAGACGAGCCGGAACGTTTTTATCGGCCAGACTGATGCGCTGCTCCGCCTCTCGGACACATGGCAGGATAAACCTTCCTTCTTTCATTCAACATTCACCTTTGCTGAGTCTTCTTTAATCAAAGATGCGGCCAACATCTGCATGGCGTGCACGTGTGAAGGCGTGTGCATGTCGGGTGATGCTGCCGTATGTGGCTTTCCCCCCGTCCATGACCCAGTCCCAGCACAAGATTCATTCTGCTTCATTCCACTTTATGCATGAAAGTCCATTTCAGAAAGGTCAGCCCCCCCAACACAAGCAGCATCCGTTTGTGGACTCAAGGCCAGTTTCCTCTTAGTAAGCTCACATTTGTTCCCAACTTGCCCACCAAAGAGAAAAGGCCTTTTGATTCATTATTTGGGACAAATGCGGGTTTAACAGGCTTTCTGCTGTGAGGGGAGGGAGGGAAGCCATGAGCGGTCACATTTTCTGTCCTCACATTTTACACCTCAGATAGACTTTATGTCTGTTACAGATGAAGGTGGGCGATGGTGGCGATGCCAGGCTGGAACACATCTGGATATTTCTCCCTGGCAACCAGGGCAACGGCAGCATCGCTAGTACCGAAACATTTCTGTCCTCGGAGACTTTTCCTGAAAGTTTGGCTTCTCTGATCCATATCTGGAACTGTTGAAGAAATGTGGACGAGCGTGCATGTCATTACACACATGGTTCCAGTTGTTGTGCTCCTTGGCTTGGATGCTGTTATTGAATAGTAGAAGTACTTTAGACTTTACTTTTCTTCTAAAATGGCCTTTTCTTGTCAGTGCTCCAATACATCCACAGAAATGAGCCGAACTAGCCTCGGCTTCCTCCAGCCCGTTTGCTGGGATCCACAGGCATTTCCAGGACAGCCACGATGAATTCCCTGTGAGTATTCCCCTGGCCTCCTCCCTGGACATGCCCAGAGGCCCCGCCCCCCAGGGAGGCGTCCTGATGCCCAAGCCTCCTCTGCCTCATCATGCATAGGACCGGCGGCCGTCCTGCTGGACGAGGGAACAGACACCCCGAGGGGGAAACTCATATCTATGAACTTGCTTCTGGCCTCTGCGTGGGCGAGGGAACATGGACCAGCAGGTAAACAGATCGAAGCACATCCCTGTGGTTCTCCCCCACACCCTCCAATCCAGGAACAAGCACTTTTTAACATTTTAATTCAGTTTAAAATACCATTTTTGTGTACATTCATTTAACTGGAACATCACCTGATCAGCTCAGGGACAGATGTGCCTCCTGATAGTTTATTATTTTTATTTAAATTTTTTGCTAGTTGAAATCTCTGTTGATTGATAACGGTTTTGCCCGTTAGAAGGCCTACTTTTAAAAAAAGGGTCCATGCTTTGCTCGCACTGCAGAGTGCAAAACTGCAAGCAAAACAGCGGTTTTGGTAGGTTATTAAACCTTACTGGGAAATAATCACCAGGAAATACAGATTGGAAAGTAAAGCCAGTATATTGTTGTGGTAAATACATGCCCTGATGTTTAAACCTGGATGTAACCTGGAGGGTAAGGCGCCTTGTCCGGGCCAGACACCTTACCCCCCCTGCATCCAGTGATGGCACCGCTGGCAAGTCGCTTTGGATGAAAGCGTCGTCATCAGCTAAATGACCCTGTAATGTCATGTAAAATCACCCTTGGGTTTTGCAGGTCATTTTGGCAGGTAACTAATAACTATTCCCTCTGTATTAAAATGATCCCTGTCAGTGTCATAGCTTTGTATTAATATTTCCTTAACACGTCTTAGCATTTACTGCTGGAGATGTTTAAGTTTGAGCTCATTTCATATGATTTACTGTACGCTTGATGTCTAAGCAGTTGTCGTATATCTGTGGCATCACTAGTCTTTCCTGGACCACGCAGCCAGCTTTCAGCCTTGTCACGATGCATTTTCCCGCCGACCCAACATCATTTTTAAAGAGGTTTGGCTCAAGAGGGAAGAGTCTTAGTTAATAACAAATATTAGCATTAAATCATAATTTTGGGGGAACATGGTTTCCACTGAGCAGGAAGGGATTGGAATATATATCCAGCAATGTAAATAATGTACAACAGTGGAATGGGCAGTATTTGCCTCTGAGATACAGTGGAGCAGACAAAGCTGAAGTTGCATGAAATCCTCAAATGTCTATGTCAGCAGCTAAATAAATATACTGACATATGACATTTCACCACTTGTCTTCATGTTTCAGCACCACATCATAGACAACAGCCTCTCCTGGCTAGCAGCCCCACAGCTGCCTTTACCTTGGGCCCAGATTTCTTAAATCCGCCACTGCTAGGCTATGTTTACTGTTTATCTTACAGTCCCCTGGAAAAAAAAACCCATTCTCTAATTTTTTATTATTTTTGTCTTTTCTTCTTTGTATTTTTTCTATTGTATTGGTGTCTATACGAAGAAGTATACCATTAAACGTTTTTGCACGTATGAACTTAAACTGACATGAAGTCCATGAAGGTATATGCAGATATGTGTATGCATGCAAACAAAGTAAGTTTAAGCCTTATGACTATGCTGACTCTCAACATGCAGACACTATTTTACATTTGTGAAATTCAATAAAAGCAAAGGCCCTGATTTACTAACATCCCAAAACAGCAAGCACAGATTTGTGTGCGGTGTGAATATATTGCTCCTGTTGTGTTTCCATAAGTTGCGGCTGATCTGCTAAAACTGATCGCACTACTGATAACGGCACACACAGCCTGGTTTGAGTGATGCAAAGTGGATAAATCACAGACCAAGACAGCGATTTAGCACTCCAATTTACGCCTTTATTGCCTTGTAGATGATTGCCATCTTTCAGCATGTATTTCAGGCAATGATGGTGTCAAACCTCAATTAATATTCATAACTCATCAAAACAACCATGCGCACAGCTGTGTCATCCCTCATGAAGCGGTTCAACCCAGAGATGCTGAGTGAAAAGCTGCAGGCTCTCTGCAAACCTCTGGGTAATGGAAAAAACAAAAGAAGATTTATGATCATTTTATGTCACGCTCAAATGGGGAACAGTTGATCCTCAAGCTCTGAAATATTTGGGAAGCTGGCATAGAAGTTCACTAGATGTCTGTAAGTCAAGCAGCTGGCGGAGAAAAAACCCAAGGGCAGCTGCACTGAGCGAGGGTGATGAGATATCACGGTTACACAAGTAGCACTGCTAGCAATGATGCAGGAATTTAAAGATTCACAATGACAGAACACTGATTTCTGTTGTTTATCATCACCACTTCAAGGTCCTTCCTATGAGTGCAAGAAAAGTTAGACACCCCTTTCAGCAGAGAAGCAGTTCCTTACAACATCTCCACGAAGAAGCAGGAGCAGAGCATCAGAGTGAGTGTGAAACTGGCTCATGTCTGTCTGCGCTGATGAGGTTAATCTCATGTACAGAAATCTGCTGCAGGGACACAAACTATGGCTGCACTTTGCACAGGAAGAGAATTTCCTCATGTTCCCATGCCGATGATGCTAAACCACTGTTACTCTGCAGGAATAAAGTTTGTCGTCTCTTTATCTCAGAGATATTTCGGTTCAGTGTTAGTTTGGACGATGAAGGACAAGCTGAGGTAAAAGCTTCTCAGAGGTGGTTTTGGGTGATGATAGAATCATACAGAAAGAAGGTGCCTGCACTGTTATTGATATAATCTCCTATAAATTCACTTGTTGTCATGGCAGCAGAAGTTATTTCAACCAAGTATAAAACTAGCTGTTTTTTATTGGGCTGTAGCATCATTAAAATCCACCTCTCTATTCAAATCTGACAGTCTTATAACACAGTATAATTACATTTTACAGCGATTGCTTGTCTTCTGTTCAGACATACACTTGATCTGAGATGTTTCCGGACTTCTCTACTGTCTCGTCAGCTGAGTTAGTTTCACATTAAACTGAAAACAGTCAACCTGATCTCATAGAAATACATGAACACATTATTTCAACACCCTCCTCTTACGTATTGCTGGAACATAATTAAGCATAATTTACATGCTGGGTCCACAAAAAGGAGGGGAATGTAAAGTCAATGGGGACCATGGTACTATCCTAATCCCTACATATGTGAAAGAATTTACCTTTTTGGATTGGAAAGGGTTTCTGGCGCTGTTTCTTTCTTCTGGGTTAAAAACATTGATGCAGATTTATCTGTATTTACTTTATATCTTGATATCCTTACAAATGTGTTTATGAGATCTAACAATATTTTTCCAGTTTTCTCAGAAAATGAATGATGTCATCAACAAATAAGGCAATTCTGTGTTCCTGTTGGCCAACTATAAACCTGTTAAGTTTTTATGAAACTGCACAGCAATGGTAAATGGTTAAATTGCTAGAATAAATAAGAGGGACAAAGATCACCCCTGCCCACATCTCTGTTTGATGTAAATGCTTCAACCCCATTTGTCAATATTTCAGCGTCAGGCTCATTAAATAAAGGTTTAACTCACTGACAGAACTTATTCCCCCAGCCAAATCTCTTTAAAGGAGCAAAAAGTGAAAATTCATCATTTCTAGGTTGAAAGAATTAAAAATGTGCGATGTGAATCTCTAGATGTGTGATTCCATCTGGAACATGACGTCACACACCGTCTCTCTGTGTTGATATCCAGCCTGTTGTTTACAAGGGTGATCTCCTTCTGCGTGCATGTTCGTGCACGTGAAGCTCCGGCTCCTTCATGAACTGAGCGAAGGCCCTCCCTCCCTTCACGTACAGCCAGCCGCTCCGAGTTGATGGGAAGGTTGGAAGCGTTCATTTGAAAATGAGCGGGAACACATTTCACCACCCAAATAAAACGGCAAACAAGCCGAGTAAAGCAAGGGAAAAAACGAGGAGAAACAAAACGAGCACTGAGAGAACGAGAGACGTTACGATTCGCTCTGAGCTCACGTTCCTCCTGCTGGACCGGTAGGAACCGTCATTATTTAGATCAAGTGTTACTGCAATGAAAGCTCCTTCAGACTTGCTCTGGAAAACAATAAAGTTGTTGCTCGTGTCCTTTATACTGCTTGCATTCAGATATGGTTCTGCTCTTTTACCTCGGAGCGTAGCAACAGCGAGGATAGGTAGAAGAAACTCTCAATGGGCATGTTTGTTTTGGTCTCAATCCCCGACAATATCGCTTGTTGCCCCTTTAACATCTCAAATAAACAGAGCAATTCAACCCTATCAAAGCCTTTTTTGGCCTCCATTGATAGCAAAGCAGTGTGTGGTTTTTCTTTCAGACTATAAATACCCATCGGCCTTTTCACCTGAACGTTTTTAACTGTCTGCTGCATGATGTTTTGTTTTATGTTTTAACTGATTTTAATTGTCTTTTGTGAAGTGACCTTGGGTCTTGAAATAAAATTTATTATTATTATTATTATCGCTCATCTCACATTATGAAATCTCCATGTCTACGTACAATAAACCCATTCTGGTCACAAGCAATGATGTCAGGTAATATTCTCTCCAGTATTTGAGCCAGGATTTTGCTAAGTATCTTAAGCTCCACATTTAGAAGGCTTAGATTTTCTCAGATCTTAGATTTTCACATTTATTGCAAGGTTTACCAGGTTAAGCCAATTGAGTTATCAGGGATTCTCTTAACGAAGCCAAAATACACCTTTTTAAATGAGTCTTGTCAAAAAGAGGGGGCAGCAACTTTACCCGCATGGCGATAGATTTTTCCTCCATACTTGTAGCAGCACCAAGATCTGTACTAAATTCGGAAATGTTGGTTGTTTGAAACGTGTCTAAGAAGAGATTTTGCTTTTGTCCCATGCGTGTTATGTCTGAGCTGATCTCTCTCTCTCTCTCTCTCTCTCTCTCTCTGTCTGTATATATATATATATATATATATATATATATATA
>JAVQJG010203034.1:0-11233 GCA_036024015.1 Craterocephalus amniculus
GCAAAACAATAAACAATCCAATCGTATTAAAGTAACGCGCTGTCAGTAAACGTCAGTAACGGTAACGGCGTTGTAACGATGAGCAGAGTAATTAGTTAGATTACCTCGTTACTGAAAAAGTAGTGCCGTTAACTAAGTGCCGTTATTCCCATCACTGGTTGTGGGTAGCTTAAACATATCTGAAGGTTCTATCAGTGCTGAAAAGTACATGGAGGTTTTTGAGCAACATCTGCGTCCATCCAGATGTCCCTTTTAGAGAAGGCCTTGCATATTTTAACAAATCACAGCAGTATGACTTTGCAGGTGTGCGTGGAAGAAAAGTCCATACTGTTCTAAACTGGTCTGCCTGCAGTCTTGACCTTTCACCAATGGAAACCATTGGGGTACCTAATGAAAAAATGAAAAAAATGAAAATGTGACATTGCAACAAATGTCTGGTATTATTGAGCAGATACAGCCCTGCATTCCTGGGTAAACTCTAATTTTTTTAAACTCCAGCAACTGGTCTCTTCACTTCACAGACAGTTCTTAAACGAAGGGAGGGGGCTACACAAGGGTAAGCTGTGGAGCTGCTATCAAATGCACAATGAAATAATATTTACCATGAAATAGTCAGTGAAATGTCTCATTTTCATGACCTGCTACATTGTTATGTTTTATAATAGAGATTTGCAAATCATTGCTTTCTCTGTTTAATTACATTTTATATAGTGTCCAACTTTTTTGGAAATAGAGTTGTGGTTAAAATTACGTGCATTAGGACACAGGAGGCACATGGTCCAGACAAATATCATTCTGTTGGATTGCAACCCATAAGGGATCTTACAGTTCCATTTTTCCTTCTTCGTGTTTCTAAGCCCAGAAAATTATTCATTTTATATTTTCCAAACAAGAATTTCCAGTCATTTCTTTTTATTGAGGCTACAATAAGATAAACACCTGATTTCACTGATTTGATTAACTGAAGATCCTCCAAGGCACAGAGCGCTAAATTAATTTCACTGAAAAACTGTTTAGTGCCATAGCTCATCTGGTGTATTGCTTAGTCTGGGAACCCCGATAAGAAACTATTCCATTTGCAAACTCAACTGCAGTGTAATTTACTTGCCTGGGCATGTAAACAAACAGCAAAACAGTAATTAAATACCACAAAGTCTGAGGCTGCACTTCTTTTAATTGAATAATAGCAATAATATAGCCTATAGTACATATGCACAGCTACAGATATCAAATAGTTCAGTTATTGAGCTCATTCATTCTGCCTGTCAGGAAACCTGTTTTGGTAGCACAAGGACACAAGGCAGCATCCATCATTTGAAAGCAATGTTGTCCGAGCTGTTATTTCTGGCTTTAAGACAGATTTTATAACTTTTTTCTTATTTCTCTCTAGTTTCCACCACAAATTTTGAACCCTTGAGAGGACATAGTAAACCAAATTTTTTTCCCGACACAATTAAGCTGAATGGAGGGGTTATTATACAACGCACACATTTTCTTATACTTTGTAGAACAGACCTGGTGCAGGATAAACTGCACAGGTCTATTCAGGAAGATGAGGAATGCATGGTAGCAGTTTTCTTATTACAGGAAAACGGGAACATAGATAAGGGAATGATTATAAGCAGCTGCCATTTCTATCTGAAGGAGAAAAGACAAAATTAATCAAAAAGTCACTTCAGTGCCAACACTCGTGGTTATTGATGTCAAAAAGTCAAAGAGGAAAAGGAGAACCCATCTTTATTAATCAAAGTGAAGTTCAAAATTTGCTTAAGGTTAGAAGAAGAGAGCTTTACTTAAGTGCATCTGGTAATCTCATCATGTGTAAAAGTATTGCATCACAAAGTCAATACGAATGCTGTACTATTTCCAGGTTATTTTGATAACATGATATTAAAGTTAAACTCACAAAATAATCAAATCAGAGACAAATAACTTGCAGCTTACTGGGTATCATAAAAAACTGTGTGGTTGAACCTCCACCTATTTTTTTCAGATTTACTTCCATCTAACTCTATGAAACTTAACTCGCCCCAACAAGCTGTGTCCCAGAAACACAAGATGAAGGCAGGAGATAGAGCTCAAGTCCTCCATTTTCAATTTTGTCACAATGGGGCTGTGCCTACTAGTCTGGAACAGCCTTTCTCTCAGGATAACCACTTATACACTCTCAGCTAATGAACCTCTGTTTAGCCCTTAGAGGCCACTGGCTGTCTATAACCCGAGAGGCATTCTCTGAATTTCCTTACAGGACTAATGGATAAGGAGACACAGCTTTTAGTCTGGTCACTTGTATTTGTGCAAGTGCTGTATTGTTTTTAACCTTCTGTCTTCATGCATGTTTCAGATTTCAGTAGTTGCATTAAGCAGATTGAAGGACACCCTTTTTGTGAAAATACCAGTGTAACCAGTGTTTAAATTGTTTTAAACTATTTTATATTTTTATATATTTATATATTTAGATTATTTTCACTTGCGTTAACTACTATACAGTTTGCGTCACCTTTGAGCATAAACAGCCTGCGTTTTGAAGAGGATCTTCTTACATTTACAGAAACATATCTGAGATTTCTTTCCAAAATGACACTTGAGAGGAACAATAAAAGAGGAAGGGGATATAGGGAAGGGAACTGTTTGAAGCAGACATATCTTTTTCTAGTTACCTACACCTTGTGTGTGTATGATTTTGTGTGCTTGAAACCCACAACATTTCATGCAGCACCACATCTCGAGACAAAGAAAAACAGCTTGCACAACATTAAACTGAAAACATTCCAATCTCAGAAAACAAAATGTACTATTGAGGAAATTGATTTTCAACCACATAGTTTTGGGTTCTTCTTTCACAAACAAAGCATTTAACCATGAGCTCGGTTGTTCCACCAACTCCAATCACACTGTCAAACCCTTCGTCAGTGGTTGCCCTAGCATGACCCTGACTCCAACCAAAGAACTAGAGGCTTTGTACCAATCACAATGTTTCAGTTTCTTCATTAGGAAAAATGTAAAAAAGGAAAAATATTTATGTGGATTTAAACTTGAGTTTAACAGACATTTAACATCAACTAAAAGCAAACCTTTAATGTCTGATCGTAAGGAGCAGAAACAGCCACTACACGAAAAATCTGTTGTTAACTCAAAACCCTTCTCCAACACTTCTGGAAGTAAGAAGTCATCAGTTTACTTATTTCCTCTCTCTCTTACTTGTCTTTTCCAGCAAGCAGAATGATAATGGTTGCTGTGTTGTGTCGAGCACATTTACCTCCCAAGAGGAGCTTTTTAGGTATAACCTCTTTTATAGCTATTTATAGTTGTAAATACATTTTAAAAAGAGGGGCTTTAAGGGTATAAAGCTTCTCTTTTTGATAATTTTTCTCTTTTTTTGCTTGTTTATTAATAAATTTAGACAATACTGCTGGAACCAACCAGAGGGGAACAGAAAGATGATATAAAGATAACAGAAAAGAACAGGGAAATAGAAACAAATATAAATTGCTAAAATTAATGTAAAAAAAGAAAGGAATGAAGAGGAAAAATGAGACAAAGAAACAACTAAACAATGCAATTATATCTGAATCTGGACAAACTGCTACACTTGTATAGACACATGACAGAATATGCCACGTTACCCGCAGGAAGGCAAAGCCAACAACTGTCAGGAGCAGAAACACAGAAAACTAACTGACAGTATAGTAAATAAAACTACAGGACTACAACGTGATTGTATCAGCATGCAGAATACAGAGTAAAGTTGGTTTTTGGAACAGTTACAGTATCAGGCAGATGCCAGCTGGCCGGCCCAGTAACCCAGAGTGGACAAAGTATAGGGCCCAGGACTCCAAGAGCCCAACAGCGGCCAGGAAACTTCTCTGGACTTGTGGCAGCCTAGTATCCCAGAATGCACTGTGTCAAAACACTGATCCCATTCAGTAGATGCTGAAAACATATTGTTTTTTTTGGTTCTTTCATTGGCTTACTGGCATTTTTCTCCTGTCACAGGCAGTTTTGAATTGTTTCCTTTTGGTTTTGCTGTTGCCATTTATTCAGAGATATATTTTATTGTATACTGTATATCAGATATTGGGGCTTATTGCGTAGTATTCCACACAGTTATTAAATCACAGTTGTCTTTTTATATCACCACCCCTTCTCCCCTGGACAACATACTGTAGGGGTTGTAACACCTTTAGACAGAGCTTTTGTGCTCCTTGCTAATTCAGATCTCACTTAACATAACTGTATTTGCTTTGCATTTCTGAGACGTAAAAGGAATGTAGCCAGTTGTAATTACATAAAAATCCAACTTTTTATTAGTTGTAATCTAATAAAAACTCATTCACTGGCAGTTCTTAGTTGAAAGAAATATGAATGGTTGCATGTCATAGAGAATGCTTTCCAGTGTAGACTTTGCATTACTGATAAAATTATCATGAGGGATTCTACAGGATAATGAAAAAGAGTGTTAAAATATGTCCTTGAGCCATACTGTATTTTTGTGATCTTTATGAACTAGATTTTACAACACTGTTGCAAGTTATTAACCCATCTGGCATAACAGGTCAACCCAGAATGGAGTTTGTGGTTGACTACTAAGTATGTGCACCGTAACATTGGTATTCATTCTTGTTTCAGTCTGTTTTTTAAATTAATTAGTTATATTCAGATGCAGTTTACAGTGTTATTGAATTTGATTTGATTAATAGATTGGTGGTTTGTCAAAAGATTAACTGAAAGACTCCAAAAATGCTCTATAGAGCTGAAGGAAGCCTACAGCAATGGGTTAAAATATGTGTGTTGTTGTGTGCTCATCTTTATGAACATGAAATCTACTATATGGAAACAATTTGATTCTGGTCTGTTAAGGCAAGAAACTTGGTTAAGCAGGCGGGAACTCTGCCGCGTCGAATAAGCTGTTATTTTCCTCTTATTTAAAGTCTTTAATCACATAAACCTCAAATTGTAAACACATTCAGTAATTAGTTAACAGTGATATAGCTGGTGGTAAAAACAGTAATGGATTAGGGCTTTAAACTGAGACTCATTAATTTTTTCGCCCACATTCATCACTCCTAATCAATGGCATGTCTTTGGCTTCCACCCTCCCCCAGAAGACTCTGACAGTGCAAGTGTCTATCTCTGACTTTCAGACATTTCTGCTGTGAGCAACTCTTTTGCTCTCAAACTTTATGTACTGTTTAAAGTTATCATAGTTTAGCATTACAATGAAATAATTGTATAAGAAATTGAATTATGTCACAGTTAAAGGTCAGAGCTATCAGACTGTCTGATATCCAGTCAATGGCAATGTGCCAAGAGCAGATTTTAAAACCTTAATAATTAGATATGAAGGCTTTTTAAGAGCTCAGAGAATGGCAGGAGAACAGAAAGAAGGAAGTAAGAGAGCTATTCTGTTCAAGGCTTTTAACCTCTGCAAATAACTACTGTTATCATACATTTCACTGATGGTTTGGAAAATCATACCTTACTTAACTGCTGTAGGATGATTAGATTATAACATTAACCTTTGATGAGGTTTGATCATTATCAAGGTTTGGCAAAGACACTATTTGAACAGCAGCACTGAACTTATGAAAGTTACCATTCACTTATTGTACTTGTATTATCCTGTTAATGATTGGGAGACAGAGAGCACTGAATCTCACCTGGCATTGCTCAAGAATCCATTTTCTTTGTTTTGTGTTTTTTTAGAATTTTCTCTTTTTATTATTTGAAAGTTTTTCCTCAGTTTTTGCACCAACTATATAAAAAACACAATTACTAAAATAATAATCTTATTCAGGGCTGCACGGTGGTGTAGTGGTTAGCACTGCGGCCTCACAGTGAGAAGGCCGCGGGTTCAAGTCCCGAGTTGGTCAGGAGCCAGATTCCGGCTGAGGAGGGGTTTGACACTGTGGCCTTCCTGTGTGGAGTTTGCATGTTCTCCCCGTGTATGCGTGGGTTCTCACCGGGCACTCAGGCTTCCTCCCACTGTCCAAAGACATGCATGTGAGGTTAATTGGGCACTCTAAATTCTCCCTAGGAGTGTGAGTGTGAGTGATTGTCTGTCTCTCCATGTTGGCCCTGCGACAGACTGGCGACCTGTCCAGGGTGTACCCCGCCTCTCGCCCCTTGACAGCTGGGATAGGCTCCAGCACACACGCGACCCACTTGGATTAAGGGGTTCAGAAAATGGATGGATGAATAATAATAATGATAATGGATTAGATTTATATTGCACTTTATTCCTAGCAGCACTCGAGTGCTTACAGTGAGTCCTTTATTGATCCTCATTCATACTTGGTGATATGCTACACATGTATCCCTGGGGCAGACAATGTGCACCAAGAGCCTTTCCGACCATCACTGAACATGTATACTCATTCATTCAACAGGGATTATGATACTGACTACAAAATAACAACAACCTATCAGAGGCAGCTCATAAACAATCATTAAACTCAATGGTCCTGATTCACGAAGACTCCAAACAGCGAGTGCTAAATAATATGCCCCGCAAATACTTTGCACCTGTTGACTTTCCATATTTGCGTGTGATCTGCAAAGAATGATTGTGCAATCGATAATGGATGCACTATTGTGACAGTTCTGCAGGGGCAGTCCTGTTTGCAACATGATGATAAATTAGCTGGATCATATTTTTGTGCCCAATATCAACTCTGCGCTTGTTTTAAGAGGCGCAAACCTTTGATAAATCAAGTCCAATAGTTTACTGTTTTCAGTATCAGTTAATCAGTCTTTTGCATGATAAACTGACCAGGGCCAGTAATACTTGCAACAAGTTTTTGCCTGAAAAAGGGATCAGTACCAGCTGCGATTCAGCTGTCAGCGGCTAAGGTGACCTTTCAGATTGGATGGTTGGTAGTGCACACAGAACACAACTCCATACAGACCGGACCCCAAACGAAAACCTCCCGATATCTCCGGCTACATGAATATCAAGAAAGTGTTCCAACGTGTCAATCAGCATGATGGCGAGTAAACAAATGAAGGCACATCATTCTGAGGCCGGAGTATTCCTTTCAGCCTAGGTATACAATTCTTGCCATTTTTTTGAAGAAGGTTTCTAAAATACTCCTGGAGGTGATGTGGTGCCAATTTTAGGAGCTATAAGTAAAAATGCTCCAGTGTGTCCTTTACGGGCAACGGTTCAAAACGGTGATTAGAAGACAGCTGTATCGCAGCTCATATTAAAATGAAGCTGGTTAAAACGACGGCTATGAAGCAAGTCTCATTCAATTAAATGCCTGTCACTTTGCTTCCTCATGTCTGTCCTCACATCCTCTGCTCACATCTCAGGGGAAGGATCAGCAATTGATGAAAGCAGCTGGGGATGTGTAATTTGGGGAATAGGATAATTGGCATTTAGTACTGGATCTAAACAACATGAACGTGCACAATAACACTCACCCTAACGACTGTACCACACTTACGGCCCTCCTGAGATGCTCATATGACAGCTGAGGATCTGTAAGTTTTATCTCTCCATGTGCTGCAGGCATCAGGTTGTTGATGGAAGACATTAACAGACTCAGAAGAAGCTTGAGGAGAAGATGCTAAAAGCAGATGTGTGATACCTGGAGGCCCTGCTGCAGTTTACCTGAACTTGACTCTGAAAGCTTGTCTGAACCGAAAACCAGTTCAACATCCAGAACTAGATTAAAGGTGAAATTTATTCTTTACATTAAGAAGCAGATCTGGGATCTTTACTTCAAAACAATTATTGGCCATTTAAAATCAGTTAAGAAGTAGCTTTAAAGTCCTCGTCTGATGACTCCGACCCATATAGCAGTATCATGTGCAGTGAAGACATGTCAGGTTTTTATGATGTGTGATCATGTATCCACTATTTCCATCTTGAAAGTGTTACACTATGTTGCTTCCTGCTTTCTGTTGCCTGGTTAACTTTTGCTTTGTTTGACTTAAAACAGCCAAAAATAATGGAGAAGGAAAAAGAGTGAGAGAAGGGCCACTTAGAGAATACGTAATGTAGTATTTTGCAAAAGTAGGATCCCTTGTTAAATATAATTCCACTTATTTTAAGCCAGTTCATTAAATTTAATTAAATATAACATGTCTAAATGAATCAAAAGTGAGTGAATTAAAAGTAATGATAATAAATAGATAAATAAATGAGTAAAAAGAAAGAAGAAAATCAGCTAAAATCAAAACCAAAAACGTGGGTCTTGAGCCTCCTTTGACTCTAATGGGATATTTTCAGAACAGATCCAGTTGGAGAGTCTAATGGTTTTAGCAGATGATAAAGGATGCAGGGGATTAGATTACTCACACTCACAGTTACTTCAAGTCACATGGGCACAAAATATGTTTACGTTTGAGAAGATGTTCTTGTTCCCATTATGCAGCACAACAATCAAGAAAAAACCTGTAAATCGACTGTGAAAAGTAAAAACGGAAACTTCTTTTTTTTATGGTACATTGGCTCTATTGCCGTGGGCTTTTCTGTGTGTGGATGCAGGAAGGTTTATATCAGCAAACATCTTCTATTTCAACACACACACACACACACATCCTGAGTCCATCCAATTTGCTTTCTTTTCATCCCTGATTTTGACACCAAAGTCAGTGCCGTAATGTCATGACGACATTATGAGGAGAAGCTTGAAGGCTGTAAATCAGCTGGAAGCCAGCATGGGAATGTTTTCACCTCCATGTTTCCTGTCATTTCCGTGTTCTTCTGCGTAAAGTTTACTTTTGGTTAGATATAGGACCACTTACATATTGCAAAACTACCTTAAGCGGAGAAGCTGACTGATCCTGATGCTGCCTCATTGAAACTACTGCAGTTTCATCTCTAATCATCTAATGATTTTGTTCCTTTCTTTCCATTCAGCTTGTCTAATAGATTGTTCAATCCCATCTAGTGTCTGTAACCCAACATCATAGGACATGTTATCCAAAACAGTGATTATTATAGGTTTAAATGGCTTCTCAGGGTTTTATAGTGTTGCTGAAAGATTCAAAGTTGGTATTGCGAAATTGAAATAGGGCTTTTAAAAAATGAAATATGAACAATAGTTCATCTTATTTAGCTAAAGTTGACATATTCCATTTTAAAGATGGTAGATAAACTTTTATTAGCCTTCAAGAAAGTGATATTGGTCAATTTCTTCAGTAGTAAGAGATTAATTTATGTTTAGATTTAAATCAATTTCACCATTAAATACTTTAAATCCCTTGCTATCTGTAAATACCACCCTGTGTGAGGCAATTTAAAACTAAAATAAGTCATGTTTTAGACACCATGTGCCATGTAGGGAAGTTAGGATGAGATATTAAACGGAACTAGAAAAGCACTCAGAGAGCGCAGACCTCCGCCAAGCACCACAGTTTCCCCATACAAAAAATAAATATCTCATGAAGGTAAATTTAATTTGATTACTACTATTATCATAGTATCTTGGTAATAGAATCAGAATAACCTCCTTGGTGGACTGAATGCATGTGACATATAAAAAAAAGGTTAAAAAAAAACAAAACACAGCGCTTTCTGTGGAAATTTACCCCGATTTCATCTCGATCTTTCTCCTCAGATATTAAAGATAGAGCAAATACGTTAACATACTACTGATGCACAATGAATAAGATGGTCCTTGTTAGAAATTGTCTACCTATAATAGTAAATGCACAAATTTTTGAAAAATCACCACATAATTCGCACCCTGGATCTGATCCGGATCAATCTTGGTGATGTGATAGGGAACCACACCCTCAATCAGTGTCTGTAGTTTCATGAACATCGGTCTTCAATCAATCGAAATACTGAAGAACAAAATTTGTTTCTCCAATTACCGCAACGTTAACAAAAATTTCAAGGTGATCCATAATCCAGGATCTCTTCCGGATCTTCACCCAAATCTAATCGATTGTACCCTCTATCATTTCCAAGCCATCCTGAAGGTTTAATCGAAATCCCTCCTTAAAGGAACTATACCTGATTTTTTAAAATCTTTCTAAGAAAATGGTTTTCTACATGGTATAGTATGTGGTAAAAGGGGTAATTTCGTTACAATTAATGACTCATTGATTGCGCATATGTACGAGTTCAGGGCATTTTAGTTTACGAAAGCGGCTTGTTTTTTTAGCATTGGCGTGAAGCGCTTTCTCTGCCGGGTTAATTTTTGGAACGTCCAGACTCCGATCAGCCAGTAATAGCGTTCCCCTAGTGATACGGAGTCAAATTATGAAAGTTAAACCCCTTAGCGAAGAAAAAGCGTCACAGAAAAGCTAAAAAAAAATAGCCGCTATCGCTAACTAAGCTAGCCGGACGTGAAATCGGGTATAGTCCCTTTAAAGCTAAACTGTACGAGTGAAAGATCCATTCTGTGTCCGTTTCTGCTTCACATCCACATTACTTTTTTCCCCTAAAAAATAAGCACAATGTGTAAACATTAATTGCAATGGCTCTGAATTTTCAAAGCCTTGGAGAGCCTCAGGGTGGGAACCACTTAGCTGATAGTTGTACATGGTCTTTACAGTCAGTTAAAGTTTTTTTTCACCACCGTTGGGTCTTCATTTCAGATTGGTGTAAAAGAGGCCTCAGAGATGATTCAGACACAATGACTCACGATGGCCACCCACATAGCTTTCAGTACTCAGCATGAGCGAGTCTGTAGAAGAGTCAGAAGTGGCTTTGTAGGATATACTTCCCCTATCACATTATAAGAAAACATAATCAGCATTTTTAACCAGACTGTAATTCATTCGCTGGACAACCTCTCAGCTGATATAGAAAAATGATGTCAACCCATCTACCTAGTTAAAATCATCACAAAGATCATTCAAATAAAGAAAATTGGAACAAAAATCAGGTTTCGTACCATGTTCAGTATTTTTCTCATTTCTGCTTGTGACAAGAACTTTGGCGAAACAGGAAGAAAACTGTATACAGCAGAGGTTTCCTCTAGTTTCAGATGAAATAAATGATGCGTGAAATTTATGTTATGTCACTTCTTGGTTTGACACTGAGTTTCATATTTAACTTTTGACATCCTGGTCTTTTTGGAACAAAGAGCAACCCTTTTTAGACAAGAAACTGAGGGAAATATTTCACTCGATATGTCAAGGGAAAAGTTAATTATGAGGGGCCGTATAGGCCATAATATATTCTCACATCCATACATACATATATTCTCTCTCTCATATGCATATATTCTTCTCTCATGTACATATATTCTTTATCTTACATACATATATT
>JAVQJG010203054.1:0-12323 GCA_036024015.1 Craterocephalus amniculus
ATATACATAAACATAACACTATAGATGTGCTGACTTATAAATATATAAACAGAAAGTAAAGCAGAAGTGTTTATCTTATAACTGCTGTCTTAAACTCATTTTGTCAGACATGCTTGTGTAACAGGTTATTCTCCCGTGCAACAAGACCCATGTGTTCTTATGACATGTTCAAATGAATCCATCTGTTCAGGTTGTGTTCCTGTGATGATCTCACCTTCCACAGCGGATCAATAAACGAAATGCTATGTTTAAACTGAATCAAATTTTCCAGTCATAGGGTTAGGCTTTCATCTGCAACAAACCGCTACAGTCCTCACTAGTAGCTTCACGGTATATACAATTAAACGCCCCAGTAACTTTCACGTTTTCATTAGATTGGACCTGCAGGGAGACAGCCGCAAATTTCCCCCCACCCAAAACCTTAAAGAGGTGACCAGTTGGCGTAATTGAACAGTGCTGTGTTTACATTTATTCATGAAATGGAGGACTGCCTTTTCATCCCCATGCCCACCTGTCACCCATTTCATTTGCCTTGTCAGAAGAGAAAATCTTCCCAAACACCATCCCATCAAACTTGAGGCCAAAATCATTAATCAGAACCTCCCTCTCATAAAGAACCTTCAACCTACTTGTTCCATACTAATACTTGATTCCCCACCATCCTGAGCGAATAATTGAGGTTTCATGCATTTGGTTCCACCAAAATATATGTGCAGTCAGCCACATCCTTTATTGATTACTTCTAGTGCAAACAGTAGTCAGAGTTTGATGTGCATAATTGGACAGTTGTCATGGGAGGTCGAACAGGGATAACCAGTTTTATACTTTGCTCCTTGATGGATGCAGAGCCTACTTTGGAAGAGGCCTCTCATTCCTCACGCAATAAATAAATAAATAAATAAATGTCAGTGATCCAACTTTAATCATGTACAGCAGTTGGCTCCCAGAGGTAACAGTCATAATAATGTCTTGATCACTTAACATAGATCTGAAGCACTCCAGCTTTTGATTGATGCTCAACTAATACAATGCTTAGCATGATGTTTACAGTTACTGTATGTCACAGGAAAAAAAATGGTAGTAGACAGAAAAAGCTTTACATACTCATTATGTCAAATAATTATTTCCCTGAATGTTTGCAATTGCTATAAATCTGCTTCACATTGCTGGAACAAAAACCAGTTGAGCAAGCCAAATGTTTCTTTTCAGTGTAAAAAAACATTTTCTGAGGCATATCAGAAATATTAAGACTCTAATCATGGCTAAAGTAAATAATGTTCTGTTAAGAAAACAAAAAAGACATCCCTAAAGTTTGCATTTTAGTAATGAAAAGCAAACAGTGCACACTGCAATTGGCTGACCTGTGCCATAAAGGGAATAAAACGTCCCAGAAGAATCTCAGCTTAGACTTGTCTCTCTCTGATAATAGATTCAGCTGCACAAATGGTTCTACCACAGATGTGTTATAACTTTATCAAACTCACGTATCTATGTTTTCACAAGGTTAGATACACACAGAGACACCCACTGGAATTTCATATTTTGCTCCTCTTCACCTATCATCCCTTCCAAAGAATAATTCTGTGTGGCCAAGGTTACCACTACTGCTTGTGTTTGTTGGGTAATCATATAGGTTTTTCAAGGTAAGCTACCTTCCACTCTGGAGCCTTTGCATTACAAAAACATTCGCTTACACGAATTCATACAAGAAGACATTGACACTGGCTGAGAGTCGCTGGGAGTGAGGAACCAGTTGAAGAAGGACCCAAACAGAATTCATATTTAGTACTGTGTTCCCTTTTGGACATGTACTCTTTCAAATCAGCATAAAAGAAGCTAAGGGTACTGTTCTCTCTTTGACCGTAGCATTGTGGCAAAAACCGATGAGACGGGAATACCCAAACACAAAAATTTTGCAATAGGCTACAGAAAGCTTGGCATACAATGGTCAAACAACCATGTACAAGCATTTCACTGTACATTCTGTTGGCCGGCATTTAAGCAAAGTGGAAATGGCATGTTCAGTGATCCAAACTCAGCCAGGAAGTCAGCCGTTGAAGAACAAATGCAAAATATAACTCT
Source organism: Craterocephalus amniculus (assembly GCA_036024015.1). Taxonomy (NCBI): domain Eukaryota; kingdom Metazoa; phylum Chordata; class Actinopteri; order Atheriniformes; family Atherinidae; genus Craterocephalus; species Craterocephalus amniculus. The sequence continues at coordinate 2,083 of JAVQJG010203054.1, forward strand.
TCTGCTCTTGACTGTGTGTCCACAGTTAACCTCTCTTCAAAGCTTATTAAATCAGAATATACGCCTTTTAGAATTTATTTTTGTAGTTTAGTTGATATCAGTCTTATCTTATACTCAGGAAGTTTATTGCTGAGTTTGCTCAAAGGCAATACAATTAACTTAGTGCTCACTATCACTATCAGCTTTTAAACAATTACAATGAGAAGTGTTTTGCTTTTCTTTTTTTTAACCTACATGTAAGTAATCATCTGAAGCTGTAGCTCAAGGGGAAGAGTGATTATAAGTTGAAAGGCTGGTGGTTCAATTCTCAAGTTTGATCCTGATTGTCCCCAGATCATGTCAAACTGTCCTTGGACACTCAACCCTGCATTGCCTCTGAAGTATCTGGCTGATCCTCAATGCTGTCTTACCTGAATCAAATGAAATGGATCTATAGCCAATCAACTTCTGCGCAATGACTCATTCATTTAGGATTCATGTTGGATTGCAGCCCTCGTAAGACTGAATTGAGTGTCAGCACAGCACAGTATACTGCAGTTAATTCAGAGGAGAATAACTGCTTAGTAGGTTTATTCAATTCGGTCCTATAAGGGCCGCAATCAAGCAGGTTTTTTTATTTATCCCAGCTCCAACACATCTGATTAAATGTGCTGAGTCATTGTTCAGAACTTGACTGGCTGTTATATCCATGTAGTTTGATGCAGGTGTGTTGAAGCAGGAATACAATGAATGGTTCGAGTGGAGTTTGCATGTTGTCTCTGTGTAGGCTATGCATGGGTTCTCTGTGTACTCCGGCTTAGACATATTCTTTAATTTAAGGGTGTCTTTTACCAAATGAAATCAGCTGAACAAAAAAGCTGACAAAAATAATCAATAAAAAAAAAAAGCTCCTCTGGGTCAACCTGCCCCTGGTTAGGGGTAAATTGTGTAAAGTCACTGGGTAAAGTGATCCACCTGGGGGTAAGCTGACCAAATTGGTTTTATAATGTGAACCTGAGCATATTGTGCCAGCAAACAGCTTTAACAGTTTAAACTTGTCTGAACAAACCAGTTATCTTCAAAACCATTTAATTAAAGCTACTATTCAATAGTCCAGCTGTCAAGGTTGTAGGGGAATATGAACTGTCGCTCCCTCCTTGTGTTCCTCCAACTTTTTGAGGTTGATGCAGCTTCTTCAGCACATCACTGTGGCAGAGGCCTCATCTTTTTCCTTGGATGAAAAGTCGGATTTTTTTTTTACTACCAGTGATTCTACGGATTCTTCTGAGAAATTGGACACTCATTTCATCACCCACAAGGCTGTTAACCAAGCCAGTGTAATGGTGGCTCCTGCATTTGGATGCAAATTTTACAATGATAAAGTCACCAACTTCCAGATCTGGGAAATCTGGTTCACTTTTCTCATCTCTGGAGCTCTGATTGACTTTCCATCTTTAAGATAATTGGCTGCTCTTTCCATCTCCACAAGAAAGATTGAGGATTGAGCCTTATTTTTTTCCTTTACTGTACGTTCTCGACATGATACCTTTTCTTTTTCTACAATGATTATGACAAATACAACAAAACCAGTTGAGTATACTCAAATAAAATAATTTGATACAGATTATTACATAAATTTCAGTTCCTTATGGAGGGGTATGTTTAACCAATGGCTTAACTTACCCCATAGCCATTGGCTTTATCCCATACCCACCGTTTTTGAAAAAACAAAACAAAAAAAAAACAGGCTAGCTTAGAAATTCAAGCTAATTTCAAGTGAAGTGATTCACATCATTTTATTGGGTAGCAAATAACAAACACGTATGATAATTTTATACCTGGATAAATTTGCTTTGACATAAAAGTCATTTTGCCCAATACGCAGAAAATTAACTTTGGTAAGCAAAAAAAAAAATACTTACCACTCCACCCGTATGCTTCTCTGCATGACAGCGTGATTAAATAGATAGGTACTTCCTAAATTTATGGTCACATGAACATGTGCAAGGTTACCCATACAATAGGTGGGTCAACTTTCCCATTGGCTTATCTTACCCCATTCTCCCCTACAGTAGATTTTATATTAACTGTGAAACACCAGATAAGTAGAAACAGAAGTGGTGTAACTTCTGTCAAATGAGAAATGTCAAATAAAAGAAACAGAGCTGGTCGAGTCGTATGTTAGAGAACTGGTTGGTGCACTGCCAGCATGCCTCTATGAACAGATTTCAGCACTACTCACCCTTTTCACATGGATTCCCACTTCTGGATTAACGGCTGCTATGAGCGTTAGATTTACCTCCTGTTTGGCTACTTTGTGATGCATAGCACTGTGCTGCATGTGGGATTCCATCGGTTTATACGGGGCAGAATCAAACTTGCCACTAGTCATAAAACTGTAAATGACAGGAAAATCCAGCAGAGGAAAGAAGATGGATCGACCAGGGGGCGCAAAAAGGGAAACGGCCAAAGAGAGGAGCAACAGGGGCCATGACCATCATGGCCGCCCTGAAATTTCTGCCAGTTCTTGAAGTCTTGTCAGACTCATTCTAGCTGTAAGATAGATTGATCATCTAGTCAAGATGTTACCTGGCTGGTTCTGGAGCTTTAAAGCAGAATTTCTCATTTTTTGAACCCGGGGTCTGTTGTCATCTTTCCTTTTCATACATGTGAGTGATGAGGAAAGGAGCTTTCAAGATAGCTCCAGTGTTTAGCCGGGCAGGCGACTAGCAGCCCAGCTAATGATAAGTATAGGGCAACTCACTCTGCGTCTAAGTTTGCCCTAAAAACGTGGGTTTTTTCTACACTGAAGTGCTCTGATAGTCTCAACGAGCATCCAACAACGTACTAGAGAGGAGAAAAGAACAAAAGTATCTGTTTTACCTGGCGATCGCTATGTTTGGTGTCAGGTAGTGGAATATACTAGTGGTGTTTTGACACGAATTACTGCGTGATTACGGGAGATTTGGACGCACACATTAGGACACAGACACCAAAACAAGGTAATCGGCAGCTATTACAGGTTTTTTGGTTCATTTCTCCTCTCTAGTACGTTGTCAGACACTCAACACTATCAGAGCACTTCAGTGTGGGAAAAAAAACATGTTTTTAAGGTGAACTTAGATGCAGAGTGAGTTGCCCAATACTTATCATTAGCTGGGCGGCTAGCTGCCTGCCCAGCTACATACTGGAGCGGTCTTGAACGTTCCTTTCCTCATCACTCACATGTATGAAAGGAAAGATGAAAACAGACCCAGGGGTTGCAGGAAAAGCGAAATCTCTGAGTCTAGCCTGGAATTATGACATCATAAAGATTATTAAAAAATCTATTTATTTTAATAAAAAGCAAAACTCACTTTCTCTTTTTATGATCTTTATATCCCTTTTTATGGTATAATAAGCAAAATGTCTCTACATTTAGTCAGTACTATTAGTCAGTATTGTAAGGCAACAATTAAAGCTCAAAAATATAAAGTGTTTTATTTTGTTGATATGGATGATGTTAATGGGGATGTGTGGTGGCTGCAAGGGAAGTGGGATTGTATTTGTCTGGTCTGGAAAATCAAGATTGAAAATGTTTTCTTTAGAATCAAAACAGGAAGCAGATGGATAAATGAGAGAATGCGTGAAATACGACTTAAACATAAGTGAGCACTATTGACATCATCTTTCTTCTTGTACCTGCACAAGTAAATCTCCACAACCTGCTCTATAACTCCGTGGCTCGATGTAATTATGAAGCCATCAAAGCTGAGCCTCTGTGCCCATCAGCTTATCAAGGGTTAAGGGGACAAGCTTGTCTGCAGCAGTACCCTGCTCACATCTCTGGCCCCAGCACATCTCAGCAGTCTTTGCTAATGATTTGTAGCCAACAAATTCCTAAGACTCTCAGGTGGCTTCCTTCAACCAGGCTCTGTGCGATGATGAAAAGCCTGAGATAAAATAAACTGACAATTGCAACTCATTGCGATGAGCAGGCACCAGCCAAGCAGCAGCTGAGACCCGGGGAGCTCAGCATTCCCTCTCTTTTTTTCATCCTTTGCTTCAACATCCCCTCTTTTCTCCTCTGCCCTCCTCCTGTGTTTTTCACTGTGTGTGTGTTTGTGTGCGTGCGTGTGTGTGCGTGTGTGTGTGTGTGTGTGTGTACAGGCATGGCAGAGGGCAAGTCTGCACATGTGATATTTATCTTAGTGCACTTGTGATATTGTGTGATTGTATTCATGAGCATTTGCATAAAATATGGATGGATGAGTTTGTTCTTGCAGCGTAACTGAGAGGGGAAAGTATATGCCTCTGTTACTGTTCCCTAATTATAGCCTATTCCCGCCTTTTTATTTCAGTCCATTAACCAAAAAATGGTGGCCACCCCCCTCTCGCCTCCACACATGACATACTCCAATCAATACACTCCCACTGGCAGCCTCACTGGGTGCCTGAAATGAATAGATTGCAGTGCAGTATTATGTTTAATTGAATTTTGCAGCAGGCTTCATGCAGACCACTGTTGTAGGGTTGCAGATTTCCTCTTACGGCTTAAACAACAACTTTATAAAAATCTCAGAGTTTAAAATATCTGCAAACTCATAAGTTATTCAGTAATATGTTGCATATATAAATAATTTAATAGCATTTCATTTTGTGATGTAGAGAGTAAGCTTTGCTAGACCATGGGTGTAGTTAAGATACCTTACTACCGACTTAGGTCAGCACCACAAAGGTTCACATTAGCACATCAGGCCCCAAGAGAGGGTCTCCTCCTGACTGGTGTCTGTGGGGGTTCAGTCAGAGATGGGGGAGGCTGGCAGATGGTTTAGTGGTATGTCTGATGGGTGGACTGATGAATGGGCTGATGGATGGATGGAGATGGATGGATGGATAGATGGACGGATGGATGGATGGAAAGATGATTCTCTTATCTTTGTTTGATATATTCTTGTTTTTTAGATGTCCTGTTTTTTAAGGTTACAAGTAAGAAAAAAATCTTAAAAAGTCATTATTCCTGTTATATTCACCTGTTAAATTCACCTGTTCGAAATTAATGGCAAGTGAGAAAAAGGTTTTATCCAGCGGCCCACTTTTCAGTCACACACAGACTTCAGGTTGATAGTTTAATTTGAAAATAGTTCTTAGCCAATGAGTGCTGCTAACTGAGATAGACGTTTTCTTGTTGGTAAAAATGCATAAGCCTAACAATGGTAATACTTTAAGGACAAATGTTTTTTACAAATCCAGTCATCCCGGGGGAAAACTATTGTTGTTTGAATTAATAACCAAGAGAAAAATATAAAAAACTTATAAAAAGGAAACCACAGCACAAAATATTATTTTCATTATTATTATTATTATTTCTAGTAGTAATTTATTTCATATCAAATTGAATTGACTATGTTTAAAACTCAATTAAAAGAAATGAAAATACACTCAAAGGAAGATCTGACCCAGTCCTGGTCATTACCAAATTATTAGTTGAAGACAGAGCACGATGTAAGAAGTCATTTGACAGCAACTTCTCATACTTAACTTTGGTTGGTACATAGAAGACATTTAAGAAAACCAGGTTGACACTTAACTCAGTGTACAAACTTTTTTTTTCAGGTTAAAAAGACCTGTACCAATTTTTTATATATATGTCAAAATGGGATATCAGCTGTGAACCACCAATATTTTCCCTGAAGGTCTCAGTCTGCTTCCTTTTCCTAACTGATGTGTTTGCCTGTACCAGTGTGTTCTTGTGTGAACATCTCATTGTGTGCTCAGTGACCACTGCAGTTGTTCCCTTGCCAATTAGCACAGTGGCTCAAAGCAGGCGCCAAGGCAAATATTTAGCTAATTATCAATATTTAATAACATTTCTGTACTGGCTCCTTTCCTAAGGTCCAGCAGATGCTATTAAACCTCACCACATAGATACACAGTTATGACACGTAATAACTACATGAATATAAAAGAGATTAATAATTTAAAGTGCGCCAACAAATTAGGACCATCATTAAAAAAACTAGGCTTGAAACCATTTTGCATAAAATCAGCCCAGTTCAAGGTAATGCCAAGGCTCTCCTGATAAAGAATTACAACATTAATTCAGCAAAGGGAACTCATAGCTCCAACTCTGTCTCTGAAATCCCCGGAGCATTCAAAATAAATGAATGAAATGTTAGCATTCATAGACACAGAGGCATTTCTTTCTATCCCCTCTATTAAACACTGTCCAAGTTTTAAGTCTTGAACTAGATTTGTAGCACATCTATGTGTTACGGTGGAAGGGGGAGGATTGATCACTTTGTCATTGTGAAACTGCTAAGTTCCAGGCAAAATACATTAGGCCCCTTTTTTTTTCTTTCAAGCATAAGCAAAAATGCACATTCGCACACATTGACCTCTCTGGTTAATTGGAATTAGACACATCCTACCTTTCATACGGATCGCTGAAGTTGTATCAAATAATGCCATCAAGGAATTACTTGGTCTTCATTATGAAAGCCCACCTCTGATCTTAGATCTTGGCTGTCAGAGTTTTCTTTGAAGTAACACAACACATGTTTATAACTGATGCTCTGAGCGCCATGACAGACAGATAATATGGTTACTTTCCCACATCTTTATAACTCGTGTTTAGAAAGAGTTTTTTTTTCTTTTTCAAGTTAAAGTATGTATTCCGATTTACCCTTCAATTCCCACTGAGCAAACACTTCAGTGTGTGCGGAGACAGCTGCAGTACCTTGCAAGGCAAACTCTTTTAATGGAGCATGTTGCTGGAGGCACAGTTGCTTGCTTGTGTGATATTACCATTTACCTGCTGTTTTGAATTTTTATTTGAATTGGGATGAAAAGATCAGGAAAAGGTATGTGCTGGCAGACAAATCAGAACTCCAGGATTTTTATTTTTTCTTTCCTTCTTCTTCTTCTTCTTCTTCTTCTTCTTCTTCTTCTTCTTCTTCTTCTTCTTCTTCTTCTTCTTCTTCTTCTTCTTCTTCCACGGTCTAATTTAAGACATGCCCTAAGACTTGACATAGTGTTTTATGCTTCTGTTCTTGCTCTTGCCTGTTGGGATTTAACCTGCTTTGAGAGAGAGGTAAGAATCGTGCAGAATTTCCCCAAGGATATGCAAGGAGAGGGCAGAAAACTTCAATCGGCCACGTTATGCCTCACACGTAGTATCTTTTGCTGATATGATGGGTTCTTGTCAAATGTTTTGCATAAGGGGGGATTGCTACCTTCCAAAGAAAAGAAATGCTCATTTTAAATGAGATGAATGGTTATATCAGCTGTCTATGAATGATGGTTGTTGATGCAATGCAATGTCAGACCACTATGATCATAGCTGTCCAGGCTTGTGCCTTTGCAGTTTATACATTTGCTCCAAATTCTTTGACCGATAGAAGGAAAAAAAAATTGCAGATTATTTTTCATTTTCTTTGATGCACATTTTTTTTTAACTTTTAGTCATTTTCTCACACAATTATTGAAAACTGGAGACCCGTTTAACTGTTTGGTTCTTAAATACTCCTAATCATTATCATAATTAACTGCTGTGATACTTATTTACCTTCTTTAAGTAACGGTGTAATATTTTTAAATCTATTTTTACCAAATTGACCCCATCAGAATATTTTATTTAATCTAAAATTGTCAGAATGGATGAAAGTCAGCAGCTGAAAAAACATAAGATATCTTGCGTTCATAGTGTTTGCCATACAATAAGCCAAAAAAACAGCACATTTCTTTATTCGCTTTCTTTTTCCATTGTTGTCATAATTTACTGTATTTAGCCAAACCACTGAAATCCGGTCATTTTCTCCGTGGCTGGCTCCACCAGAACTGCTCAGATCTGGGAAGGCCAGGGTCAGAAGGACACTGTCAGGGTTAGAAAAGCTTAAAATGTCTAGGATTTTGTATTTGACCTATTATTAAGGGCAAGCTAAAGACTTGGCTGTTCAAAAAGCATTTCCACACACAGCTAAACTTTTCTACTCACCAGGATGAATTTGAAAGAATTGCCCAGCTCTTTAGCACAACTCACCACTGAACAAGCTGTGTACACTTACCCCCAAGATGATAATGTATAATAAATTGGCGATGTCATAATTAAACAAGGGACTGTTGTAGGAAGGGGGGCTAATAATAACAGCACTTAATATTAGCACTTAGTAATGACGTCCCTTCTTGTTTATATTCTTGCTTGTGTCGTTCTCACTCTGAGATGTACGTTACTAAATGACTGTAGAATGTCTTTAAACATTGGCGGTTGTCCCTTGAACATTAATGCTACAAAATAAAAAATTCAATGTCAAATATGATAACTGTCTCTCCTATTGTCTCTTTCTCTCCTCTCTTATATCCTCTCTCCCATCTCTCTCTTTCTGTCCTCCCTCTACGTTCACTGTTTCTTTTGTTTCCACCTCCAACCGGTTGAGGCAGATGGCCGCCCTCCCTGAGCCAGGTTCTGCTGGAGGTTTTGCCTTCCTGTTAAAAATGAGGTTTTCTCCCCACTGTCGCCTGAAGCAACTCAAAAGGGGATTGATCGAAGACTACATTCGAACGCGTCTGCTGGTTTTCTTACATAGGCTATTTATTACTAATTGGCTTGTATATATCAATGTATAACAATAGGATGGGCTTAAACTGTCTGTGAAAAGCCTTGACATGACGTAATGAATTGCCACTATACATTTATGGTTGATGTGTGCTACTTCTATATTTGGGCTCTGGTGGGAGACATATTTGTTCTTGGACTAGTGCTCCATGAAAAGAAAAGGTAATTAAGAAATTGGTTCACTGAATCCTTTATGGTGTCAAGTTTGGAATGATGAAAATGTTTACATATTTTTGAAAAATCAAAACCCTTTTTTCCAGTACATAAGTAGCCTCAAGTGAATTTATTGTCCATTAAATACACCCAAAACATAAAGACATCTTAAAAGACCTTTCCAAGGACAATCCTTTTTAGGTAATGGTAAAAAAAAGTTGTTGCAAATTTAAGAATTGAAATGAACTGTGTGCAAAACCTTAATGAGACAGAAAAAATATATAATGCAAGGTCATCTTTGGTAAAAGCAGAAATTTCATCCCTTTGGGGCAGAAAAGACAGAACTTTTTGTTTTAGCAAACTGCCCATCAAATAAGCATAATTACCATCAGAATTCATACAGTGTTCTCAAACTCCTGAAGGCAAGCGGCACCACTCAAATTTGCAGCTCTGATAAATCACCATTAATTAGCTAATAAAAGCCAGCAGGTGGTTCAGAGCCCAAAGACATCCCCTGGTTGTCTGAATAATGTATATTACAGCGTGCACTGATAAAGTAAATGAGTAAGGGGAACAACAGATAGGAGTTCTAGAGGGCCCTCGTGTAGGGAAAATACTCCAATCAAACCTCCTGCAATTCCACAAGCCCACCCAAAGGTATACAAGTGGGCCTGACCCTCACTCAAATCACATAACTCACAGGGCTCTGGTGGGAGGCATATTTGTTCATGGATTATGCATACAGCATACAAAGTTTCCCTTATCTCAACCCTGCATGAAGAGCTTGCAAAAGATGTTATAGAAACATAAGGCAATTATTGAGAGGCAAGGTAGATTTGATAGATTGAGGCACAATGACCTCACTGCACTCACCTGACAAGGGCACCATGTATTCTTCCTCATCTACACATCATTATACAAGGAAAACAGCGAAAGCGAGATCTTATGGAGCATCCTCTGCACAAACAGAACTTGTTAACGATCTCAGTGAGAATTTATCTTCAATAAAAAAACACTTAATATTTGGATATCTTTTTACTGCTGTACATGTATGTTTTTGACAATAGAAAAAATAATTATCCAAAGTGAGTGAGTAAGAAAACATCACAACAATATTGGTTCTATGATTGATGTACCATGTTAAAAATGAAATTTTCAACCATTAATGTTATTCGTGTATTTATGTTTGTACAAATGTGCTCTCTCAAATTAGTTTTTTCTTTCAGTGGATACACCTAGACTAGAACTATATTCAGACAAGCTCATGAGTGTAACATTTCACTTCCCTGCCTGTATTTCATGGCTGTCTGCTGAAAAACCCGAGATAACAGTGGAGACACATGTTCTTTATAAGACAGCAATGATATGTTGTTTAGTTGTAGATCAATAACAACATAAAAAGCAACATATGATTAATGTGTTGCTTAAGCAAAATATTATTAGATAGATAGATAGATAGATAGATAGATAGATAGATAGATAGATAGATAGATAGATAGATAGATAGATAGATAGA
>JAVQJG010203062.1:0-22534 GCA_036024015.1 Craterocephalus amniculus
GAAATTGCACAAAAGTTTGGACTTTAAAAGACATCTCTTATGAAAGTTCAGGCTGTGTTCAGGGATAAAGCAGTCATGCCAAATATTGACTTTCAAGCTTATTATAATTGTACAAATTCAGTTTTTGCCTCAAATACTGTTCCAGTCATCTTTGCACATTTTAATAAATCACTCAAAGTCCATCTCATTTCCATGGCAATATATGAAGAAATTACACGAGTCTCAATACTTTTGCAAATATGTAAATAATAATCAAAATATCGCTTTAAAAAGCCAAAGTGAAGCATTCACGATTCCTCCTCTTCTATTATAACAGCTGGCCCTCTTTGTTGGGGAAGGGACTTTGGAGCCTTGTACCAGATACTGGAGACATATACCACAGCTCCATATTTGGCTCTTGTGCTTATAGTTACAGTAGTGGCCAGCTGCTAGGACCAAAGATTTCCCCACTGCCATTCCCCGAAAACCCCAAAGCACTCAGCCTGCATGAGTGTGCTTCAGCCTTCCGTCACCCGTAAACACACTCACATACACACAGCAATCACACTTCCCGTGTGTCCTTTTAATGGGCAGTGCAGCAAGGGCGTTTTGTGAGACTGCCCGTCCTCTGTTTACCAAAGGATGAGTTCACTATGAGTGTATCAACACTTGATTCCCAGTTTGCGACTATTCGGGTGACGTTCGAACACTGCTTACAATCATTCGCCGCCTTCTGGTCATGAAGAATCTCTGAGAAAAAAAGCCCGGCAGCCCAACAGACATGACGGGATGAATACAGTTGCCAAATCGCCAACAAAAGGAAGCAGTGTGATGTAGTAATGGGAGGTTTAGGATGAGAGACAGCTGTGGCAACCAAGCTATACCACTGAGCTTTTGAGCTTTAAGCAATGGAATGGTAAGTATATGTTCCTCTGGTGCTCAAAGAGAAACTTTAAAAAGAGCAAACACACCTAAAATTAGTCATGGCGCTTTCTAAAAAATGCAAGGTAATAGGAGCAGCATGGATTTTGTTTGATGTGACGGAACAATAGGTTCCTCGCAAGCCCCTTTTCATCATTCTGGCTCTGTTCAAGAAAACTTCCAAGTACCTGCAAATTATTACTGACTTTGTACAAACAAGCCTTTATGATGCAATGAAACATTTTAGGCAATAATTTCTCCATGCTGAAAGCAGAAACAAACGCAGCAGTGTTTGTTGGTTATTTGGCATGTTAAAACAGAACCCTGCACAGTCATCCACAGCTGGGGTCACCAACAGGGAGAGACCACCGGGACAGCTGAGGGGGAGCTGAGAGGGATTCTTTTATTATGCTATCAAATTGAGTCTCGGATACGTTCTGTCCGGGAGTACTGGAAGAGTTAACAAAGCCCCGCACACAGCAAAACCTCGTGTCACCTCCTGCTCACATCACTCAGCTTTTCAAGTGTAACAGCTGCTTCCTTCCTCATTCACAGCGATATCCTCATCCCTTTACACTGACGGCTTAACTGTCCCACATAACACTGACAGATTAATGGATATCGTATGAAGGGGTATGCAATTTGATTTTTAAAAAATAAGCTGTACTGCAAAGACTTGATTAAGGGTGCCCACTTATCACACAGGATTGATGGGATTAAACTGGTGTAAGAGAGTGGGCAAAAAAAAAAGTTGGGTCCACAGAGAAGCTCACTTCATTCGGCAAATTTTCCTGATTTTTCTCTGATTCTGACAAAGATATGATTCAACAGCTGGATCTTCTCTTACACATTAACAACTACAGAGCATAAAAGCCAGCAAACTCATACCAGGCATAGTCCCTGTCAAAAAGCAATGAATTACCGACATATTAGAGAACTGATTTATGTTTTATGAGTCAAACATTACCAGTCTTCTGTCAGATTAAATTGGGGTATTTGGCATTGCTGGAAAACACATAGTACCTCAGGTAACAGAGAATAAACTATAAATATAATTCTAATAAAGTAATAGAACATGCAAGAACGCTTCAAAAAAACATTAGCCAATGCAAAGGCTGCCTTTTATTTATTCATCATGAGATGAAGTTCCTTTCTATTTATTACTCCTAAAAAGGAACACAAACATTGGTTTAAGTTCAAATGGGTTGAGTTTTGGACTTTTACAGCATCCAACGTCACGTCCCGATGGCTCAGAGTCACGCTTTTACAGCGCTGCGTTGGTGTTCATCCGCTCATGACATAAACAGTCCCATTTACTCTGGATCTTCCCACTCTGCCGGATGCTGCCCACAAACATGGAAAGGCCATAACAGTAAACAAAAACAAACTCATGAGCATGAGTGAAACTTTGATTTTGAGACTAGCTTTGGAAAACAAGGTGTAAACATGCACAAGCTGCCATACGTCAGACAGAAAAATAAGCTATTCCAGTTGAGCTGACAAAACGTTTTTAAGCTCTTATAAGGGAAGCGCTGTGGATCTTATTATTGCACATCTGGGGTGACATCTTTTATAAATTTGCCTGCAGGAGTTAATGAATATGATGCAGAACTAATTTTGCTGGGACCTGTGATTTTAGGGAAGTGCGCTTCCGAAGGCCAACATTTGGATCGATTCCTTGTGTTTGTACTATTGCCTTACTTAGTGTGCCTTTCAAAAGTACAGAGGCCTCCGAATGTACTCACTGCTATACATGTCTTTCAGATTAAAAAAGAAAAAAATCCTGCTGGCTCCACACAGCCTGGACATGATCTTGAATTTGTGGTCAAACTCACTAGTTGAAAAGACCCGAGATTCTGGCTCAGTGAAAGGGCCGCCTCAGAGGAATGTCTGCCCAGACCCCTGGATCTTTTTGAAAAACTGGGCATGACTAATAGCGCAGCAGCTCGATCCACAGAGCCTGACAAGCTGTTCTCCAGTGGCCTGTAAATACAGAACACTTGGCAAATGTAAAGGCCCGTTCTTCGCAGACATGGCTTCTTTTGCCTCTGTTGCATACCCACAGCAATCGATAGAATTGACTGGCTCAGAGATACTCTACGTTGAGCCAAAAGCCACAACTAACATCCTGTGGCGTCACTGGAGATGAGTTTATCTTGTCACGGGCGCAGTAGGAGTAAGTTTTGTTTTTTAATATGCAGACTAAGGATAAAAGGAGTGGATGGAAGGGGAGAAGGAAGTTGTTGTTTATCTTGAGCAAAGTGCTTACTGATTTACTGACGTAAGACAGATATTACGGCTTACTGGAACAAAAAAGAGAAAAGGAGTGGGAGTATTTTGTTTGATGTTGTTTTATTTGTATAAATTATGTTCTACGTAGAATTTGACAGCTTGGACTATAATAGATTTAAGCGGTTAAAGCAAATCAGTCATACCATGAAAAAACACTACTGAAGAGCCGTCTGATACTTTGAATAATGTCTTTTCCCGCTTGTTATGTCTCTTGCTTTTAATCAAACAAAAGAAAAACTTCAAAGGTCTTCTTTGATGACTTAGATTATTAAGAGCATTTTAAGCCAATGAATACACTGGATGGGATGTGATGAACAACTCGAAGTCAAGTAACCAGTCAAAAGAGAAATTTACCAAGCCATGACGACGCAAAGATGCTGTATCCTCTCAGTGGTGGAGTTATTAGGACATCACGAGTAACAAAGCATGATTAGTCTGACAGCAGCAGGACTGCACGTAACTTTCGGGACTGAAAGTGAAAAGATGTAAAGATGTGTGCGTGATTGGGGAAGGGGGGGTTGGCGGTGCGCGCATGTGCGAAACTGTTGCTGGTGGGCCTCAGCATGACTGCCGAGGTTGGAGCAATCATATGTTCAGCTGTGATTTCCATCAACACATTCCTGGATGCTCACACACTCTCTCAGTGGAGCTGTGCGCAGCACCCCCCAAGGATGTGACCTGCAGCCTGCAGACACATGGCTGCCTCACAAGCGCTTATCACAACACAGGATAATGGGAGGCCTTAATCTGAGGCCACGTGGAGACAAGCAAACTTTGACTAGTGTTGCTCCTTCAAGCTGGCCTTATAGAAAACAGTTGATGATATACTACACCGCGCTGCAGAAGGCCAGCAGGTCTCACCATGCCAGACTGATTACAGGGTAGAGGTCAGACCACATGGACAACAAATGGTCCCTGGGAGTCTACCCTGGGGGTTGGGCATGGGGCTAAAACCACCACTGGTGAAAAGGCAGCAACTGTTACCAAGACAGCTTTGAAAGACATGATATTTTCCAAAACTTATACAGTCACAAACAAAGTGTTTTTTTCCCCCCACAATGACAAAATTGGCAAAAATCACAAATGATAAAACTTGAAGAAAGGTCCTGTGGCGTCAGAAAAAGAATGCAACAATTCCTGCACTGACTGAACCTCATGTTTCTCCCACGAAGCTAAAGCCGAGCCAAAGCAGCCAGAGAGAGGGAGAGAGTATTAAATGGATTTCAAGGCCGAAACATTGATAACGCGAAACTTAAACACTCAAGTCAGCAGAACATCCAGCCATCTGTGCTGAATGATTATACAGTAACTGGCACTTAATCAGTGTGTGTTTCTCTTCAACTGCTCCAACGGAACGACATGAGTAAAATCCGCACACAAGTCCAATCAATCAATGTTATTGGCAAACTCCATCACTGGCACGAAGCCACGACGTACTGCGAGTCTTAGGATGCTGAGTGGGGTTCACTTTGAGGGGGAGGTTCAGCCCTGAATGCAACTAGTAGACCACGCTCACTTCCACTAAGAGTTATGTTTTAATACACAAATATTAATATAGGCCAGACTGAGCAGAGACCAGCCGTGATGTGATATCAGTAAAATAAAGATTGGTGTGTAATTACTGTCTATGTCAAAAGGCGGTGATTCTTCGTAGGATCATTCCGCGCTAAACCGAACCTATCACTTTTAATTTGGGGAACGCTAAGGCAGCTTGTGTGTAATCACACCTCAGGTGTCAGCTTTGTTTTTCACCGCTGGCATAACTGACGCTGGGCACATAAACCTGAAAAAAAAAAACTTACAGAGACTTCTGGATACAATATTTTTCCTGTGTTTACTACAACATAGATGTATTATTTACTTTTTGATAGCAAATCATGAATGCAAAAACAACCAAATGATATGAAAAGATGAATGACACAGACATTTGGAAATGACCCCACCATTCTCATCTGCCTCAAATCAGAGTCCGGCACAGTGAAGGAGTGTGTGCAAGGTGCTGAGCTAGGTTGTGGTGCCTATATTCACCATGTGGTGGAGCTGAGTGCTGGTTTCCCAAAACAGGCACAGCCATGTGCTCCACTGTAAGCAAGTGTGAGGGTTAAACTGATGCTGCTGTACTGAGCTACTATTTGACTATTTTATCTATGATCTTACTATTTACCTTTCCATCTGTTCTCATAATTTTCCTTCACCCTGATGAAGCAGGTTTTAGCAACTTCTGTTCGCTTGGATGAGAGGCAGCCTACTGGGAAAGGAACACTACAGTCAGAAAATGCCACCAACACCCCTGAATGTAGACATCAGATACAGTAGAAAGGCGTCCCGGACAAAGCTTGCACGCATTAACTGCAATCTAAAATGGGTGTGAAAGTCTCCACTGCAACGCAGCAGGCTCGTGCCTTCCACCTTCATACTTTCTCCCTCACCGTCTCTCTCTCTCTCTCTCTCTCTCTCTCTCTCTCCACTCTCCGTAAATCCTCCTTGCTCTCACTCAATGTCTTTGTCTGTTTTCTGTCATGCATTCCCTTATTTTGCATTTTCCCTTCTTTTATCCAGGCTTTCCTTCTCTTTTATGCCCTCCCTGTCCATCTACATCTGCACCCCTCCCCTCGCTCCCCCTCTCTAGTAGCACATATACACAGATAATACTGCAGCTACATGCTGCTTTGGCAACACACTGCAGCAGGCAGGCATACTCCACTGCAGCCCTTAAACACAACAGCCATTTCTCTCCTGACCTTAGGACACAAAGCAGCTCTCGGTCGAAATCGATAGCGTTTCCTCGGCATCAAACTCAAGCAAATACTGCATACAATTCAAATACATTGTTTTTAAAGTGAAATATATGTCACAGACAGGGAAGCACACTCCGATTATATTCCCTGCAAATGCAATGAATCTTTCTTTCAGCAATTACAGATTTCAACCTTTCATCATAGTAATCAGAGCAACATCCACTGGCTGCCAATTCCTTTCAATAACATATGTATTTTCAGTCTAGCCCTGCCCCTGCCTATAGACATAGCACCCCTGATCCTTGCCATCTCCCCTGAAGCATGACAGAAGTAGGCGTGCTGTTGGAACACAATGGGCCGTTTTTATTGAACAACGAACCAACATGTACACAAACAAAACACACAGAGACAGACATGCAGTCATCGGGAGGCAGTGATGCCATTGTTGGAGTATTCAGGAGTGATTTAGGGAAATGTTGGAGCTGACAGACCCCACAAGGAAAACAGAGGCAGGTATTTGCGCAAAAAGGCATACAGGAAAAGTGAGTGAGTTTCAAGGCAATTGGCATGAGAAGGGACAAATGTACTTTAACATAAGCTTTTATCAAAGATCCTCTATATTTTGGCACCAGATTTAAGGATATCTTGTTCCGCTCATGTTAAACAGAGTGTGCCGCAAGTAAAAGCACTGTACCGTATCATTCCTCAGTCATGTTTTATCCATTAAGGCTACTGTGCGAATCAGCCCACTTGCTGCCTGCTTTGTAATTTTATATTTTCTTTGATATTTCCGCATTACCAGTACTTTGGCCTGCTAAGATCATCATATACAGTTTCATGGGCCGCCAGTCACATGTTCATAAGCTTTCATTAAATACGCAGCAAAACAGGTGCTACCACCAGGGATTCCCCAACCTTTACTGGGTGCTGAGCATGATTTAACCTATTTTATTTAATTGCTATTACACATAATTGCAACACAGCGACTGCCCTTCATCGCATTAATTTTTCATAAATGTTAGCACAGTATGTCTTTGAAACATGCATCACTGACCCTATAAATATTGCATGCTCACGAGTAAGGAGAAATATGTCACTGCACTGGAAAACAGCCAAACGCTCCAACAAGCATACAGTAGAAGTCACACGATCTCCCAGTAAAACTCAACAGAAGTCTTGTCCATGCCAGAGACATGAAACAGACGATGTGCAGCCCTTTTCAAATGTAAGATAGATGACTTATTTTCTGCAAAACTGTTTGCTGGATATCAAACTTGCATGCAAGAACCCCTGAGAATCTCTGTTTCCAAACACAATGGGCTCTTTCTTTATCTGAAAAGAGCTGCTACTCTAATAACAGAGCCCAGCTTAAGTCTGCTTATCGTAAACAATAGCTCTAAAAGGTGGCCTTGATAAATGTAAAGAAAGAACGGGGAGTGATTATTGGGCCTGAATGTGAATACACAGACACTGAGTGAAACCTCATACCTTCCCTTTTCCTCACCAGCTACACCTCTGCCTGTTTGAGATGTCCACAGAAATCTCCCTGCTGTCAAGGTCAGAAGTGAGACCTTGGTGTGAAATGAGGAAACCCTCACAGTGTCACTCATTATTCAAAAGCAACAAAAATTCTGCAAATATATGAAGTAAGCTAACTGAAACATGGCTAACCTCCAATAGCATAACTGCTATCTTTCTCAATATCTCAGGATGTTGAACAGAGCGCCTTGTTTGGTTAATCTTGATTCATTATTCAGCAGATCTTTAAAAAGAGGCAGAAGCAGGGCTACAGGGAAGGTCCACCAAACTTTATATTCTGGGTCTATCCAATCAAACAATACGCAGCTAAACTCGCTCCCCACACGGCTTGGAACAAACTCAAACTCACCACCTCACCAAATGGAAGCAGCTGTTATTGAAACTCTTTCATCTGCTACAGTGCTGCGCAAAAATCTGCAATGCACCCTCACTGGCTGATGGAGAAACCTGTTCGGTTCTATCACATACTCTGAGATCACTTGTTTGGGTTACTTTTCAGATTCTGTTGGGTCGTGTTTGAAGTAGCAAATCTATAGTTCTGACTTTCATGTGTGATCACCACAGTGGTTTTGAAGAACTTCATGTTGCCACCAAACTTTAATACATCACAACCTTTCCAGTGATATTAAATTCCGCTCAGCACCAAGCACAATGCACTGTCCTACTGATTAATGTGCCAGGGCCGCATGTGGACAGTTGTTCTTCATGCATGCTTCCTTGCTGCATGATTGTTTGTAATGGCTCCTTTAGCTCACTCAATTGGCAAGAGAACAGTCATAACAACAACACTGCCGGTACATCTGTGCCACCCGACTTGTTGCTTAGGAGTCAATACTCACTGCTTTGGACGTTAACAGTGCCAGTGGAGTTGTCCTTCCCCAGTGAGTTCTCCACCACACATGTGTAATTCCCAGAATCCTCCAGTTTTGCTCTGCTGATCTGGACTCTGGAGTATTTCCTGTAGGTGACAACACTCACACAGCTGAGTCAGGGGAATCGAGACATGGAGGAAATAGCATGGAAACACATCAAGTGGAAACATGGGGGACAAAGAGGGAAAAAACAGCAAGAGGCAGCATGGCACCAACTCCACTCTGATAGGGAACATGATCGCATACTAGAGGGGGTGGAGGGATTGCTTACAGAATGAAAGCATAAGACAAGGTTTTAGAGTTGCTTGATATATTGTTTGGCGGCTTTGCCAATAGATTTCTTTTATTCTGTTCACTAAAGCTCCTGTTTGGGGTATTTTCTTCTCAAAAGCGAGAATGTTTAACTTCAGCTCACCAGCAGCTACTGTGGCATATAGGAGTAATTACAGGATTGAACCTTGTAGAGATTTATTTCTTTTTCTTCTTTTATTCTAGTTATGACCCTGAGTCGTTTGCCATAGTTGTGTAATCCTCAGTTTGCCTCTCATCATGGCTTCAGCATTACCAGGCAGCCTTGATTCTACTTTGAATCAAAGCTGCAAAGCGCATCTCAAAAAAGAGCCCTATCAGGAAAAAAGCATCTGTAAAACTGTCTGTGCAACACTTAAGAATTGAATGCATCAATAGGAGGGTTACATGCATGTGCATAGGTCATATATTATACAAGAAAACAAAGAATGTTGTGATTCTTTTCATTTTTCAAAATTATTTTTACAGTGTTTGGTATTTTGAAACAACAAGTGTAACGGTGGAACAAGACAAGAGCTGGTGAGAGTGGCTGCATTTTTATTTGCATCTTCTTGGCTCCAGTCTTGTGATTAAATACTTTTAACTTTGAGCACAACATGTAAAAATCTTGTGTAACTGTAGAACAGGTGAGTGAGAGGAACTCAACAAACTTTATCTTTTAATTTTAAGTTTAGTTTACAGAAAATAATTGTAGTGATCCTTAGATAGAAAGAAAAAATGAAGGAAGAAGGATTGGGTGTTTCAGAAAACCCAAACAAAACAGGAAAAACAGTTTTGTTAAAAAAGCTGATTTCTGGGACCAGAAAGAATTGTCTTGTATTATTTCATTTTGTTGTTCTGTGGAATAATTTGTTTTGCAGAAGGCAGTATTTTGCTTTTTTATCTTTTTTATCTGTATTTCCGTTTTAAATGTGTCTTAATTATTGTATTTTTAGAAAATGTGCTCTTCCTGTTTTGCTGTTGTGGTCTCTGATATGATCTGTTTCATTTAGTTGTCCTTACACAATGTTGTACAGTTTTGCTTCAGAAAGAGTTTATGCAGTGATTTACTGCATAGAACGTGACATTTAATCAGCATGAGCTGAGAAGTTGCATAAAAGTAAAAATGGACAATGAAATAATACAAACACTGAATGATCACACAACACAACACATGGGTAAAGTACATATAAATACACAGAATAGAGGTAAAATCTGATGAAGATATCAGACTTTCTTTCATTAGTCTTACAATCCTTGTGTTAGATTTGCATGACATAGGTTGTTATACTTACTGGCTGTTCCTTATTTTGACTTTTTTGCTCTTTTTCAGCTCGTTGCCATCTTTGAACCATCGAAAAGTAGGAAGAGGGTTTCCTGTGGCCTCACACTTCACCGTAAGTTTGCTTCCCTCGTCCACTATTATTGGATTCTTGATCTGTTTTAACTTTGGAGCCGCAGCTAAAGAAAGAGAGAAAGAAAAAAGTCAGTGCCAATGCTTTAGACTGAAATTCGGTCATGTTTTCGGGTTTATGCATAGTAAATGGATGTTAGGAGAAGACAAAGAAGAGCAAAGAAGCAGCAGATGAGCCAGTAACCATCTAACTGGACTGAGCCAACAGCTCTCTCATGTGACCTCCAGATGTAGTCACTAGAGACATCATCAACTTTACCTCAGACTAATAAACAAGCTCATGTTCAGTCTGTCGTTGCTGCTAAAAAAAACACCTGAAGCAATATTTAATAAACACCCACCAGCTCATGGAGAAAATCTGCAACCGCAAACCTGTTCTCAATTAAAGGCAGACTGTAAACAAGAAAAGCCTGTAACATCATGACACTGTAACGGCCACCTTCAGGTGCTCAGGAGGGTAAAAAGAAAAGAAAAAATAATCATGCCTTTCTGCTGAAGTACTTTGTAAAACTTGATCACTTCTAAGACAGACAGGACTTCATATTAATTCAAAATTCAGCTCTAAAACTTTGCAATATTTTTGTACATTCATATCCATCTAAATTGTAATCAGAAGAAAAATGTTTCAACTGAAATATAGAAACGATGTGCATCCAAACACACATACTGTACTTACACACAACACACACACACACTTGCCAGATGACAGCTGCGTACATGTTTAGGAGAAGACTCATCCAGGGAGGAGCAAGAGAAAAAGGGGTGAGCAGCGGTCAGTCAGGGGCTGGCCAAGATAACACCCCCCCCTCACACACACACACACACACACACACACACACACACACACACCCACACACACACACACACACATACACACACACACTTTCTCTCCATGTGTAAAATTCACAATTTCATGCACATGCTGAACTAAGCTGTCCCACAAATTACAGCTGTTCACTGCGCATCACCTCTAAAGGATGACAGCTGAATGAAGACAAACAAAGCATGACAAGCAAAATGAAGAGCACATAGGTAACGACTTCAATTAAATATCAAAATAGCGGTGCACCAAATATATCCCCTGTTGTCTTCTTTTTTGGAGTGACTGTCCTACTTCACTGACCTGGTAAAGGCGACCTGGTAAAGGCTCTGCACTTAAAAAAACCCCTAATGATGCTGCAATTTTTAAGTTTTACAGTTGAGATGGATTCAGGGTATCTAAACAGTCATCTGCACATTTCACGTTTGCATTTGTCAAAGACTATTTTAGAGCACATAAGTGAGTCATTAAAAAATAGCACCTATCATCATTTTCTGCAGTGGTTGGAGTGAATATCATTTCTGCAAGTTCTTTATTGTTGATTTGTTTACCCAAGCATTTACTTACAGACCATATAAGCATGGCAGATGTGGGTATGACGAAGCTCTGCCTGCGGCAACCTGGTTTGTGAGTATGTCCTACATCTTACAATGTATGCCCTCTCAGGCTCTGAATCTATGCTTTGCCTCCTCTGGCCGATTGGCACTAACACTTCTGATAAAGAGTCAGAGGTCTTAGCAGTGTATCTCTTCGGTACAGGCAGAGAACAACCACTCAGCTGATGTAGATAAAATCTACATCGCCCAGTGTAACCTATCCCTATACAGGATGTTTCAGAAATATTTGGTATTGATGTAATTAGACTAATTTGTATAACAATCTTTAAGTAATCTCTCACAACAGGACATTTATTGACATTTTTCCTACTTATGTAATGACATTGATTTTTACATTTAGAGCGGCTTAAAGAGGACCCACATGGAGGGTTGTCATTGATCAGCACGTTACATTTAAATTTGCTCCACAATATCAAATGTACTCTGTTAAAAGAACACATGTTTCTTCTGAAATAATGGCAAAATGTCAAATTTAAAATAGCTTCGAAAAACAATAGAAAGAAAGCCATTTTTAGTTCAATAGATACCATTTGTTACTAAAATTACCCTGTTCCTGATAAGAGGGCACTTTTATCTATGAACAGCACTCATTGGAAAATATGACTGATTACTTTTCTTTGCCATTCCAAAAATAAGAGGTTCTAACATGGCAGGAAGAGGCAGATGTGCCACTGTAATGTGGTACTTAGTAACTTGGATGAGCTTTTGGTCCCAAGATGGATACCTGTGCTGCAACTGCTCAAGCTGTTACTTCAAGATTTTAGTGTCCCAAGAGCATAGGAGAATAAGCCTCCCATTTATGCAGCTGGGCATAAATGTGGCTCTGCAGAAAGTCATAACATTATATAGACTGGATATATATACTTCATATTGCCTTTTGACATTAGCTCTACAAGTGGTGTGGGTTTATTGATAGCCTGCAGCAAGACTAAATACTGAGTGTTTTAGACTCCTGAAGCTCCAGATGTGCATCATTAAACATATTCAGCTGTTTTACAGTGAGAGGTTCTGCATGGGACTTGATCTTGAACAGCACACAGGTTCCTGTGATCTAGCCTATTGACCCTCCTAATTTTCACATTATGCTCGCTAATGGAAATTCACTGACACTGTAGCGCTTTTACTGTGTGTACTAACTCAGAGTTGTGCGCGTGTCACTCTTGATAAGCAGCTTCCTCGAATAGTGTCACGGACATTCATTTCAGTCCAGTAACAAAATGATTGTCTCCTTCTCTAATGACTTAAAAACATGCAGACCAGAACTTCTCAAAGCATGCAATAGCCCACGTTCCCGAAGTCTGTATAACTGAACTTGTGCACAGGGTTTCCACACACTTAACTCTGCCAGACTAAACTAATGCACACTGCCTGAGGAAAGCCTTGTCACTCATTGTGAGAGGGCTGCAGGAATGAGGCTGAACCGAGCATATAGAAAAATGTTTAGACACAAGACTGTCCTTGCCAAGCAAATTAAACAAGGTTTGTCCTTGACTGGAGAAGTAGCAGAAACACGGCACAGCACTTTTCATCAGCCAAGAGAGCCAGATGTGCAAAGCGGCTCCGCTCCATTTAAACAACATACACTTCTAGACTACAGCTTTAAGATATCTGATGGTAACATTAAGCCTTGGCAAAACTTGTCTTTGTGTCTATATTGAATAATGAACCGGCTCTTTTGACTGCGTAGCACGAGTTAATGCTGCATGTTAATTTCACTGATTGGAATTAGCAACTTCAAACATGAAAATAAAGAAATGGTATTGTAAATACAATCATTTCTTGGAGACAAATGGTTGACTCATTTTCCATTACCCCAGTGGAAAAAGTGTCCAGCGGTAATGATAAACCCTCGCCTCAACAACAGCCTGATTCTCTCTTTTTGAAGCGCAGGGGCAGCTGCAGACATGGACTATAAAAACCCAATTTGAGAATAGAAGCCTATCTGGCGTGTCAACAGCTCATGCCTGGTAACAGTTGGAGACCTTAGCCCACAGAGCTGCTCAAAACAAAGTTGCCTGATGAATTAACAATGCATTGCTCATAATATTGAGTTAACATTTCTGTTTCATTTCCAGGAGCTTAGAAAAGGAATCTGAGGCATGCCTTTGTGTTTCTTCTAGACAAAGTATCCCTGATTACTGGGGTGTTATGTCACCTCGCTGCACGTTGTCAAAAGACAGATTGCATAGTGAGGCAGCCAGAGAAATGGGTTTTGCATGTGGAAATGGTCTTCAGACAATACACACTGCTCACTGTAACAAAACATCTGTTCAAAGAGATCACCTCAATAGCTTCCAACCACATCCAATAAACTCTCAGCAAATAATTATCTTGTACATTTTTGGAATTGTTACATGCACAAATATTTAGATTTTTCTTAACATCTAGTGGACCATTACAATTTGTCTTTTTTTTATTTTAACAGCGATTATCTGCAAGGATTTTATGAGCATAATTTCATGGAAATGGCAGTCATTAGGACTATTTTCAAATGGGAATTTTCGGTTAGATTGCTTTTCATTTCTATGATTGTTTCAAACAATCCATCACTGACACTAGTGCATGTTAATCGGCGTTTCGGTGCATGCATTTAGTATTGAAAGCAGACAAAAAAGTAGAGCAAATCAACATACTCAATTCCTCCAACTCGGACTTTTCTGATACCTGATCAGAAAAAAATAAATTCCATATTTCAAAATGCTGTGTATCTACTTAGAGTCATGGGCAGGTATTGATCTAATTTATACAGTAGAGTCTGCAATTTTGAGGTTGGAGGACTGGTGAAGTTTTCCTACAAGTTTCTGGATGGATGATTTTGAGTCTTGAGCAGAGAGTAAGCAAATCTTTTTCCTGCCACTGTTTTATTAGGTATAGACATCAGGTCTATTTCTCATGAATTCTAATGAATGAATGAATGAATGAATGAATGAACGAATGAACGAATGAACGAACGAACGAATAATATTTGGTTTCTCATGTTCAGGAACTGTTTGGTTACAGACAGATGTCCATTGCAGACAAGGGATTTTTATTCCAGTCTACAGTGAGTAGAATGACTTGATGTAATCCGAATTGTAATTTGAATGTATCTAAAAGTAATCAAGCTAAATTCATCATTCGGCTTCTCTGTCACCTTATACAACAAAACTTAAATGTTTCGATGGAAACAGAAAGGATGGACTGTAAAAGATGGCTCCAAAAAGAAGGGATCAACAACCCTGCAAGAACCAAAGAAGTGAGCAGAAAAAGCTAAATCATAAAAGCTACTGCACCCAGTGGATAAAGACTAAAAAGAGTCCAAAGCAGTCATATTTGCTGATGTGTGGAAGAACGGGTCTGTGCTTACAGTCCCGAGCCAAAAACCTTGTAATTTGTTTCACAGTGTTTTTTCCTATCCCCTTACTGTATACTAGTGTTGGCATTAGTTACATTTTGGTAGCAGCAGTTCAAAACACTGATAAGTTTGCACAGGTTTGGGGCAGTAGATGCCTGAATGAAATTTAACAGTTTCCTAAAACAGTACTTGACTACTTGGCAGCCAAAATATCTTACTTGAATCCATGACCACCATGTTCATTTTGTAAAGCTAAAACACAAACATGTTCCACGTTTGTGAACAAGGCCACACTATACTGTGTTCTTTTAGTGTCCTGCTACAATAGTAGCACATGGCCGCATAATTCATTTATAACTTTGCTTGTCATGCATTATACTTCTCATATCATATCAATTCAATCCCTCTGATTTGCCTAGTAGTCCCTGGGATCATGAAGCTTTCCAACATCCTGGTCGCAAAAATATTTTTGGAAATGTAGTTGGAAACTTTTTGGGAAATTGAAGTAAAACCAAATAAGGAGAAAAACAAAAGATTAAACCCCTTAATGATTATTTTTTTTTTTTTTTTTTTTTTCAATTCTTTTAATTAAGATATGCTGTTAAACCTTATAACTAAAAGCAACTGCACTGACTACTTCTGAAGCTACCTGTCTTGACTGTTGGCACACCTAAAATTTATCTGTTGCAACCTATGAAAATGCTGATTAGCTGGAAATAGTGAATACTTAGCAAAACTGATGGTCTGGTGATCATTTTGCAACTCTCACAACTCGGGCAAAAATAAGAAAAAAATAAAAGCAGTTTACTGGTTTTACCAGTTCAGCCCCACTCCCACACACGAAGTCATTCAAATTAACCTAAACGGAATGAACACCTGTTTTATGGAAGGAGTGTTGGATGATGATGGCTTTTGGGGCTGACATACCAAATGTAAATATAGTTTGACCATTACTTTAGAGAACGCCATTTTTAAAATTTGCATGTGGCCGCTCTCATGACCAGTAAAGGTTGTGTATTTTTTATATATAGTTATAGGTAGTTTTTCAACTACCAAATGCCACATGATCTCATATTTGGGAGACCAGTCTTATTTCGTTCTGAGTGTTTTATTTGCAGTATGGTTGGGTCTCTCTTTTTGTTGGGGTTAGTTGGGAAACGAAACCCCAACAATCCAACTCACGTCCATTTCAGTTCACTTCCTTTCAACATCTTTGCCTGAAATTGCAAAATAAGTAAAAGTTTAAATGAATAAATCTACATCTCAAGACAATAGAAAAGGCATATTTCTTAGTAACTGCTGCATAACATCCAGGGCAGCTGACAGTGAAGAAATGCAGTGATATACTCATATTACTCTGTTTTTGCTAAGCATGTAATTACACCCATTCAAATGGCTTTACTGATTTGTGTCTGTCATCTGCTGTCCTCCTAACCTTTTTTAATTCAGTGATACTACAATAAGTTTCCTAACAGAAAGGGAAATGTCTGATGGGATCAGGGAATCCTGTAAATTACATTCAGCAAAAATGCATAGAATCTGACAGAGGCTCACTTCACCTAAATATTCATTTGGAGATTTCTTTTGAATTAAAGTTAGTTATAATTTTTTTGTAGGAATGTTCTTGTTACCCAGCCTTAGCTTATGAGTAAAAATGATAATGTCACATAGACGCTGCAGGTTACAGAGAACTGTATGAGCTGGCCTTTTTTTTTTTTTTGCAATAGTTTCTGTTACCAGTGTATCAAGAAGAGATCTGATTTCTTGTAAGGGCAGTTACAAGTAAGCTCACACCTGAAATGGCTGAAGTCTTCATTGCTGCCTCATCTGACTACTGGTTCCCATAAAGCATATTGTTGCTATATAATTCAAAAGGCTCTGTTTTGATTTTTAAGGTGAGGTACGTGACAAAAAGCATCCAGCCCAAAACAAGGAAGCCAACTCCTCACCAACTAATTATTACCATACTGCCTATGCACGCAAACCCATCCACGCAGAAAGGAACTTGTCCTGTTTTGTCTTGACATAAGATAAGAGGGAGGTGCAAGTTTATGAATTATCATCAGCAGAAGCAGTAAATTTATGTAGGTCAAGTAGACTAAAGTGATATCTAATTACAGTATTACTACCACAAAGTTGGTGCACAGCTTTTCCTTTCCGAGGGTGTCATTGTTTTCCAACATTTTAGCAAAAAATGTGTTGTCAAGTTCTGCAGAAGGTCTCCTTTTCTAACCCAGGGCCTGTTTCAGTAGAAGTCATGCAACCTTCTTTAAAGAGTATCAGCTTACGGCCACAATGCACGCAGCTTAAAGGAATGAAGAAGAAGTAGAAGAAGAAAAAAAAGAAAGGAAACGTGAAAGGAAATCATCATGTAACAGTACAGCAGCAGTATGCTCTAAATCAACACTTTGAAATACTTTCCCTTCTTAAACATGTCATTGCCAGGGAAAAGACTCATATAACTGAGAAATTCCAACTGTGAGGAAAATGCTGCAACTAATGTGCAAAACTTAATTTTCAGAAGTGTGAGCGGCACGGAACAAACCTGTCTTGTAGTTCTGTGAACCCTTTGATAGTTGACTCAGAGTTTCAGCAGATAGCTCATATATACATCCAATTACAATCTGGCACACCTTCATTCTGACTGAAATGTGGAAACATGTGCATAAGGAACATATTGCATAACACTGCATTATACATACTCTTGAATGTAAACATAATGTCCTACTGAAAACATTACTGCCGATTCCAAGAAGATTGTTTCAAGAGGGGGAAACTGTCCAAATGAGATCATTACGTATTCATAATACATTGAATTACTACATAGGATGAAGCTGTATCTAGGATCCATAGGATAAAGCTGTAAGTTAGCTAGATGAGAGAGTATATATACTATAAGCACAGATAACAAGGAAGGTGCACAAGAATCTATTTTATTGTTCTGATCCTACATCGTATAAACATTTCTACTCATCGGGCTCATGTGGATTAATGATAAACCCCATTTACAGGTATTTTAAAAAACTAAAATAAAGAACCAAACTAGGTAAATAGCAGTTTCATCTTTGAAGCTCGTTGGTTTCTTTCTTTCTTTAACGTTTTTAGACCCTCTGCTCAGGTGTGTAGCAGTCTCTTTCTTACTTTTAAAAGCTCCACATAGTTTCACACAGATTGCTTTTCTTACCTGGTTTTGTGATAAATTATTCCTATATTAACAAACAAATGGTCTTCCAAACTCAAATCATTACAAGTTTTTTTTCTCAGACTGTTAAATGGTTAGATGATTAAACTTGGAAAATGGGACAATACTTAAATGCCCCATTTTTCATCTGTTTAGAACAATTAAATTATTGACAAATGATGAGGACAACTATAGTAGTTTATTTGATGTAGAAAGGAAGAATATAAAAATATCTCAGAAGGAAAAGAAAAAAAGAAATCGTATTTATCAAAAACATCATAAACAGTCTTGATGTTTATCTGCTGGAGTCTGACAGGGGTGACATCACCAGGTACAAATGCGTTTTGAGATAAAAGGGATGAACTGTCTAAGATGAGAGCTGATAAACGCAGGAATGACACATAAGAAGTGTTATAGTCAAACTATTGTCCTTAAGTGTCATCAAAATGGGGTTGCCCCCCCACCCCCCCCACCCCCACCACCACCACCTCTTTCTTCCAATGACCTGAGGTCAAACTACAGTGACATGCTGAAGCTTGTATGATCCACTACTGAGCACGCACATTGCTACCTTTGTGAATCCGAAAGACAAACAGCTCCCTTTTTATTCTAATATCAAAGCACCTTCTCGCAAAAAAAAAGACTGACTTATAATACTGGATGACTCACCGCACACACTAAAATGAGCTGTGAAAATACTGTAGCAGCCCCTGAATTATTAACCCTGTAATAGAGTGCATAGTGCCACATGGTTTTCTGACACACATCACTTTCCAATTAAAACATGTTTTTCGAACCTGTGATCCGTGACGGAGCACATGGATTGGTGAAAACCTTAAAAAGCACAGTTACAGCAAGTTAAACGTTTTCTTTTTAGGTACCTCACACACAAACTGTACTTTGGCTCTGAGAACCACAGCTTTTTTTTCTAAAGTTTGTACACAAGTCTGACTTCAACACAGAAGAAAAATGCTGCCAAAACTAAATGTACTCCTTTTCTGCTGACCACATGAAGATCAATTCAAGTGACAACCTGGCAGCAAGTTTAAACAAGACTAGGATATGCTTACTGTGCCCCACACTTCCGTAATAGACTTCCACAAATTTAATCTCACTCTCTTGTTTCTTTCAGTTTAGCTCTGTTAGTCTTTCTCAATCCCACACTCACAAGTAACATGTAACACAGAAATTAAATAATGTCATTTTACCTGCAGCAGGATCGCCCTCTTTCTCCTTTTGTCCTTTCCTTCCCCCCTTCTTTCTTCCCTTCTTATCTTTCTTCTTGTTCTCCGTCATGCTGTCAGAACAAAGTAAATCCTCTCCGGAATACACACGGGAAAAAAATGGTAGTCCTTTTGGAAACGTGTGGCAAGTGGGCACCACCAGACTCTGAGCCTGTTAGAGCGTCTCTCCTCCTATATAGACTCTCCCCAATCAAGTACACCGAGGAACCACCTACTCACAGCAGGGCAGAGGCAAAGAGAGGGAGGGAGGGAGCATGGAGAAAAGGTAGCAAGAGGAGGAAAGAGGGGAGTTGCAAGGGAAGACAGAGGGAGGGAAAAAAGAGGGAGGGAGTAAAGAAGGCATTTCCCATTTCATTATGGCAATCAACTCTTCCATTACTGGATCTCGCAGATAAGCAGTGGCCCTTCCAGGCCCTGCAGTCGCAGCTGAGGGCAGAGGGAATCGGCTCCTGTGGAGTCCCCACGAATCAAACGAAATCTCCAGCATGGCCACACTTGCTGCCAATTGTGCATCGCCTTCTCCGGCAGCATCCTCTCCTCTCTAATGAGCCGTGCAAAAGTGATATGAGACCGGCTAAGCTGTCCCCTTTGCACTGCTGACCCCACCCAGATAAGTCAGGCAGAGATCTGCCAGGTTGATGCTGGTGTCCCAAAAGCACCTCACATCTGGTTTACATTAGTCGAGCACAGATTCTGTGGATATGCATGTGTGAGGTGCCGAATGTCAGATCCCAATCTGTGACAGACGGTTCCTTAGAAAAAAAAAAATTACATGAAATCATCCCAGGCTTTGCAGGGCTGTTCCCCTTCTTCACCTCTCATGTCTGTCAGTACCTCTCTAGGTACTACAGGCGAGTTTCAGCATGTCTGTGGCTGTAGTTCTCCCTTCGCTGGTAGCCGGATGTCAATGTCCGTGCAGGATTAGCGTTTCACAACCAATAAAACGAGTTTTACATTGACTGTGATATTTCTGTAAATAAAATCCTAAGTTCACGTTTTTCTTTTATAAACAGAGTAAGGTGTTTCACTTTTTACACCTTTCCTAATCTATTAAGGTGGATTTTACATTAGATTACATTACCGTCAGTTAGCTGACGCTTTTATCCAAAGTGACTTACAATTGAGTTTTTGCCAGCGGTGCCATCACTGGAGGCAATGAGGGTTAGTTGTCTTGCCCAAGGACACGACAGGAGACTGAGGTGGGAGTGCCAGGATTTGAACCTCCCTTCGAAATGCCATTCACATCACTGAACGACCTGCCCTACCACCTGAGCCACCTGCCACCAAATGATTTAAAGCATAGTAAAACAAATAAGTAGAGGCATAGAAGTGTAGAAGAGATAGTGTAGTAGAGATAAAAGTTGAGCAGGACCGAGATAAAAAGCAGAGGGAAAGCAAATGCGGTTCCAAAGAGACGGAATAATCTAAAAATACAACCAATTCCCTGAATATCCTTTGTCACAGTTTTAAGCGTAATAACATGAACTTCCACATGAATGTCGTTTTTAGTCTGTTCATCTTCATTTGACATCACCCAAACTGTGACAGCATCATGGAAATCTTATTTCAAGCTGCTGTCTAAGAGCAACACTTTTTTTTAATATCACGCTTCCTCAATGCCAAAGTGGCAAAAAGAAAAAAAAAAAAAGATTTAAACAACTGCAATGACTCAATGAAACTTGTATGAGTCATCTGTGGGGCCATCCCGGGGTTTGTCTCTGTCAAGCCCTCAGAGGATTCTTGATGTTTCTCGGGAGTAGGCGGCGGCTGGAGGATTGAAAGGGGCAGCGCAAGGGTCATGTCTTAACAGGTCAGTGCACTGAACAGTATAAGCCTCATCTGTGGGCAAGAGAGGTCAACCCAGGGCCAAGGTTTGACACGCAAATCAGCCTTCAGTGTAGGCCTTTTCCTGGTTCAAAAGCAAATTGCTCCTTCCTCTCCCCGACTCTGCTCCCAGTGGTTGTTCTTCATGATCTAATCTGTCAGCAGAAGTAACTGGCAGGCACCGTGGTGTGACAGAGAGCTGCTCCTGCCGCCTTACACCGCCCTATCTTTCCCAAATCTTTGCAGTCACTTCCTCCACCGCTGTTCAACAAGATGGGACTCGTATCCAGGCTTGTGCGTCTGTGTGAACATTAGGTTTATGTATGTGTCAGAAATGTGAGTATATGTGACGTCAGGACATGGAGAGATGCGACTTTCAGTGTAAGGAATCGAGATCTAGATCAACAACTCCCTCGTGCACAATGTTTTATCGTCCTCCATCGAGATCCCGTATTTGTTTTCAAGCAAAACAATACCTTCAATCTTAAACCTTAAATGAGAAAGGAACATGCTCAACTTGAAGATATTTTTCAGCATATTACATGTAGGTCTTGCGATAACGATTCAGCAAAGTTGGACTATCAACAAATCTGAAATTTGCAGCACTTAGCAACATTGATATAAAGGTTATAAAATCAGCATATCACATGTTTGTCCAACATGGCAGCGTTGAATCTATTTACTGCAAGAAAAAAGGAAAAAAAAACTGGGGCTTTTATTTATTTTTTGGCACAAGTTAACACAATAAGCTCCAAATATTGTTTAGCACGAGCTCATGCGAAGTCCAGCAATCCTCCGAAATGAAGCTCATTTATTACACCCAGACACAAATATTGTCATGAACATGTGCATCTCGATTTCTTTCCCCTCCTTTGTTTTCTACACAACTTGAAAGCATCTGCTGTTTTTCCAACAGTCGAGGGCTGTCCTTGGACATGGGGCAGGGGGTGGAGGGGCACATTGGGCCAAGTGGGAGGAGCCTAACTTTAAAACCCCACACTAAAATAATCGAAATAAAATTATATTTAAAAAATAAAGCGGTTCCAAAAAAATTAACATGCACCTAATAATTCAAAATAAATGGAGAGGGGTGTACTGTAAATGTCTGCTCCTCCCTGCTGCCTCCCAGAAGAGGGGAGACAGCTTTCCTGTATGATGGAGCGGAGGAGCTGCCTCATAACACCAGCATACCTGCACATCGTCACACTGATACCGCTCAACAGCACTCCTACCCCTTTCACAGGCGCGAGCGTTTATCTTTTTGGACATAAAAGCTTTAAACAGCTATTAGGTCGCGTTGTTTACATCTGTCTGTTCTACTTTTTTTTCCCCTTTTCTTTTTTTCCGCCAACAAAGTGGACATGGGTGTGGGTGTAGGGGGGCACGAAGTAGTTTACAGTGACTGCTTTTAAAAAAAACCTCATCTGTATTTTTAATTCTCAGAAATGAGGAAAGGGCTTGGAGTGGGGGG
>JAVQJG010203068.1:0-10331 GCA_036024015.1 Craterocephalus amniculus
TGTGTGTGTGTGTGTGTGTGTGTGTGTGTGTGTGTGCGTGTGTGTGTGTGTGTGTGTGTGTGTGTGTGTGTGTGTGTGTAGGGAGGGGGTGTGTAGGTGCAGCAATTACATTTATGTTAGTATATATTAAAGCCGAGGAAATTTGACTAAAGTTTGTTTACGGTTTCTGTTTTCCCAAAAACTTGACTTTTCGTACTTAAAAAAAAAAAAAAAAAATTTAACAAGACATCCGTTACAAAGCTGTCATTGACTCCGGCCGTGCTCAGCGCCTGCAGCCGTGCGTGATTGACTGCCAGCAATCTGATCCACTGAAAGACATTGACAACCAATAGGAAGCGGAGCGCGCCTTGTTTCTATGGGAGGCCCGGGGAGGCGATGCCAAGCCGCCAGGAAGCAGCACAGTTAGCAGGGAGAAGCGCAGGCAGCAGCCGGGACTGTGCAGACCCTGCAGCCGCCCGTGGAGCTCCGCGCGCGGATGAAAGCAACACGAAATCGCAAAGGTGAGTGCAGCGTAGATTTCCTTGCTTCTTCCGCTCAACAAGTTCACGAAACACAGAGGAGCAACGTTTCGGTGCGCCCTCTTGTTCTGCGCGCACTCCGTTTACGCGTCCTATTAACTGACTGAAGTTTCCAGCGTCGCCCCCGGTGGAGACGCTCATTCCGTTTATTCTAACAGCCGATCTGCTTCTCTGGGTTTTTCTTTTAAAGGTTGACGGAACTGAAAACGGCAGACTTTGCAGATTGTTCGCCACCACGGTGCAGAATGGATGGATTTCATGACCAGCAAGTGCCTTACTGTAACTCCAAAGTGAGTGAATCGCTGCCATCGCAAATAAAGTTGACCCCTGTCTCCTTCCACCTGTCTGATCCCGATTTATCCATTTCTCACATATCAGATGTCCGCTCTCTTTTTAAACTCGAGTTTGTTCTGGTTTCCTGTCTTTTTCTCTGCTGCTGCCAAGCCTCATTTCCTCCTCAGGGACCATTTAAGTTTCATCTAATCAGCAAAGATAAACAGATAAACGAGGTGCCTGCTACTTCACAGCGTTATTGGTTATGCACCTTGTTACAGCTTAATTATGGCTGATAAGTGAAGCACAGACCCCCTTTGCATAAGTTAGGCTGTAGACGTGCGTGAAGCATCAATGAGTGGCCCATTGAGTCTCTTTCGTTTGCTATGTCAGTCACACAAGTGCTGTAGCCAAAAACAGAATCGCTGCTTCAGTCAGGAGGATAAATAAAGAAAATATCCTTTTTCTCCACCTAGAAGCTGCAAGAAAAGACAACACACCTGGAGAGGCCAGCAAATGACAGAAAGAGAAAATTCATTAAGTCCGACCTGGCTTTGGACACTGAAGGTAGGCGCAGGACAGAGGGAGAAGTTAATTTCACGGCTTCTAAACATTTAGCAAAATTCAATTGGTTTGTGGCCACCAGTGCTGCTAACTACAGAATCTCAATTACAGCACAGCTGCCTGTGATGATTCTCACAAGCTTCTGTCAGTGGTCAGACACACAAATTGACTTGTTATTAGCTGCACACATGCCCACTGAGCTCCAGTGGCATATCAGCCTCCCATAATGAAGTCAGTTGTTTCTGATGCTTCTCCTGGGCTTTGACAGTGTTTTCTTTTCTTTTTTCCTTTCTTTTTTTTTCTTAAACTGCCTTCAAACCTTCTCTTCTCCGGCTTCCCTCCTCAGAGCTCTTCCAGGACCTCAGTCAGCTGCAGGAGACTTGGCTGGCAGAAGGTGAGTGTTTCAAATCTCAGGCAAAAAAAAAAAAAAAAAAGGAGGAGAGATGGGTAAAAATGGATAGGTTTGCGAGAGGGGGGGAGAAAAAAAAGCTGCCTGGAGTTACATGCCTAGCGTCGCAGTCCAATTAAAAGCCTGTGTGGAAGAGGCACCTTGTGTGTCATGCATACATTAGAGACTGAGAGCGAGGGGTCTTGAGGGAGACCGAGGAGGCTCTACCCAGAGAGTGTCATCACAAATTACCAGGAGAAGGCTCTCTGACGCTCACTGTCTCT
The DNA here is from genome assembly GCA_036024015.1 of Craterocephalus amniculus. Classification (NCBI taxonomy): domain Eukaryota; kingdom Metazoa; phylum Chordata; class Actinopteri; order Atheriniformes; family Atherinidae; genus Craterocephalus; species Craterocephalus amniculus. The sequence goes on from JAVQJG010203068.1 coordinate 2,028, forward strand.
CCTGCTTTTGGCAGCAGCTAACACGCCACGCGCCAGCCGCCGCCACTGCCTCCACCTCCACCAGAGCTCTGCTGCAGCCCACCAGCTCTCTCTCTTTCTCTCACCCGCTCTCTCATCTGTCCCCCCCTCCCTCTCTCTCTGCCCCCCCTTCATTGCTTCCTCTCAGCACTCCTCTCTTTATCTTCTACAGCTGTACTGTACCATCACCTTGTCTTCTTCAATTTCATTTCTTGGCGGCAAAAAAAAAAAAGAGAATGGATCTATGATCTTTTTTTTTCTTTTTCTTCACAAACTTCGAAAAAGCACCAGAGTCAGTCTCAGAGAGAAACCAAATTTTTCATATATATATATATATATATATGTCTGCACGTTTTTCTGCTTTTTTCATATTTTGTCTCTAATGGCAAGACTTGCTCGTTGTGGTGTAACTGAGACGTGATGCTTCAGGATTTAAGCGCGAGCGTCCTCTTTCCACCGTGTCTTCAGCATCGAACTTTTGGTTAGTGCTGGAAAAATGTGCTTGTTTTGTTGTGTTTTCATGTGCATGTGTGCATGTCCTAACTGTATCTGAGTCTCACTGAGATGCAACTTATTTTATACTGCATGCGATGTGAAAGTTTAAAGTATCAAACTTTTCTTATGCAGAGATATGAAGTATAAAAGCGAGAACAATAGTCATTTTAGTGCATATCTACAGCAGTTTAGATATTTTTTTACGCTTGCAGAGTAGATAGTGAAAGCTTGTGACATGTTAAGTCACTACATTACTCTGAAATAATGTTAGAAGTAGTAAAATAGTAGAAATTCTGTTGCAACTGTAAATGACAGTTTTAAGCTGAACTGCATTTGTTACATGGAAATTGAAAAAAAGAATATAATAATTCAAAGAGAGTAAATATGTAAAATTATCCTACGAACACATAAAAATGGAGTTGGGGTTGTTTTTTATTTTTATAGTATTTTATTATTGTATTTAAAATACGAAGCCAAAAAGGAATGGACTTATTATGTCACCAGTTTCCTTTAATTTAATATTATCGTACCATATATTTTGGTCCAAAATTTTTGTTAAATAGCAACTGCAAAATTGCAGTTAATTTAATTATTTTTTGATGAATTGTTTTATTACATGTTGACACTACAGCTGTAACATGTGTGTTTCATTTTTTAACATTGCACACGTTGTGCAGACAATCCTTAATTCTAATGAACTTTTAAGCAAGTAATTTAATTGTGTCAGCTTTAAAATGTGGAAAAAAATAGTTATAATACATCTATTGGAAAAAGTGTTAGGAAAATTTCCGCTTTGACGCAGCCCACCCTAAAAAAAGTCTCAATCATTTATGGGCCCCATCTATTCTTTAACACATTTGAAATCGCTTGCAGTGCAATCCGAAGCTTTTAAAAAATGAGACGTATTGTAAGAGTTGAGCGGCTGTGCAGACTGAGGTGAGATGAGGCGTCGCGCCGCACACCACCGGGTGTGTAAAAGAATAAGACATGATTTTAATATTTCAGTATCCAAAGTGAGAAAAGAGACGGCAGCCGATAAGAGGCATTACTGTTAAGGATTACAGTTCTGCCTGTCATGGATCAATGTGATGATGTACGGCTCAAGGTTGTAGATTTAATGAACGACTTCCTGTCCATTAAGATGAAAAGGAATACCTTCCCATTTCTAAGATTTATTAGTTCAGGTAATTGGAAGAAGAGGAGGAATTATGAGCGACGCACTGAATTTCCGACTCCGTAGACAGAGATGTTGAAGGTTTGTCAAATGACAGTCAGATCTCTGACCCTCCAAACCACATCAAACATCCTTCCCCTCACTTGGACAAAAAAAGAACATATTTCACACTTTATTTTCTGCTCACTTCACCATCAAAATCTTCCACATTTATCGTAGAAAATTTGGAATGAACTAGTTTTAAACCTCCTCACCTTTCCTGAAGTTCTAAAAAGAGCAAACCAAAACTCATCTCATCTCAGGCCTTCTGCGCACAAGCTTTGCAACTTTTTTTTGGCTTTTGTCCTGTCTTTCTTATCCTCTTTTTTTTTCTTTCTTTCTTTCTTGCTTTTTTTTTTGTGAATGGCGGCAGATTTCCAGCTCTGCCGTTCTCCCCAGGAGTTCACTGCAGAGATCAGCTGGCTCATTCACAGACTGAGCCAGGTGACTCATCCATCCTGTACTTGATTTTGGACCCAGAACACACTGCTGATGCCTTCGCCTCTTTTTTTGTTGTTGTTTTGGCAAATGGAAACAGTGTTTTTTTTCTTGTAAAATCAAATGACTGACCACTTAGTTCAGCATTTCCTTAAATCTGATCAGTTCTAATCTTGTAAAGGCTTTTTACATATTCTGTGTTGATTCTTTTTGCATCCTTTGCCTCAAAAAAAGGGCAAATTCCTCCCTGTTTTCTATCAAAAATAATTCAGATTTTTCGAAAAGTAGAGTCCTGATAGCTTTAACTAACCAGAATCTGGAGCAAAATTAATTAATCTTTGCAGCTTTCTTCACCTACTTGGCATTTTTAGAAAACAAGGAGCCATTTCTCTTATTGTTCTGTTAATTGTTTACTCTTCCCAATTCACACCTCTGGTGAGTGAAATATAAAAAAAAAACACCCCTGACCACACCGAGAGCCACAAAAGTGGAAAATCAGTGATTTTTTTTTCCCGAAGATCTCCTAACATGTCAAGGCAAGTTACTGATCTTGTGATAATGAGGATCCACCTCATTGTGTGTATAAATAGATGTGCTAATGACACATTTAAATCTCTTTTTGCTTTCTGCCAGAGAGTAAAACTTGAGGGACGGGTAGAACTGTCACAGAGTGTAAATATGTGTGATGTAAATATGTGCATGCCTAATTGGAGTCGAAGTGGAGCAGGCTTCATTATTTTAGCATTAGCCTGGGTGCAGGGGCGTTCGAAAGCGCAGGTGAAGCACTGGAAGGGTTTGGAACAGACCTAACTCGGTAGGTACAGGTGGATTCACCAGTAGGGAAGAAGCCAATTAGATACTGTTAACAATGGGTGTTTGGCTGCTGGCAAGGAGTGAGAGGCGAGGCTGCGGAGCAGTCAATGGACTCAGGAAGTGGCTTTAGGAGGTAGACGGTCAACTAAAGTAAAGTATTATCTCCCTGTCAGGTTGAGCTTTGGAGGAAAATGTGACTCGCTTTAAGAATTGGTCATGTTTTGTGGAAAATATTTGTTGAAGCATTATAAAGCATGCTGACAGTATTAGATTTGAATTTAACTATTTATGTCATGCCAAAAATTGTTTTCAGTAACTGTATTTGCTGTTGATACAACATACTAGATTGTTTAATGACATAGAAATGATTCAATCAATGGACAGCAAGTCCTCAGAGTGTTGACAAAAAGCTGCTTAAAAGGATGGTATGAAGAGTAAATGTCTGCAAATACTTAAAAAAATCTGAAGGAAAAATATCATTTCTGATAGTGTTCCACATATTTGGGACCCTGAGGGTGTCGGAGTATATTAAAGCTGTCTGTACAGATTTTTAAAATGTACACTTGGATGCTTATAAACCATAATAGAACAAAATAAGGCCTGAAATCATGTGAAATATATTTTTCAGGTAAGAAAATTCCTGCGGAAGCAAACGCTGCTAAGACAGGCCAAGCTAATAACCCAAGGCACCGCTTGGCATTGGACTGGAATGGATAGTAGAAATCTGTCCATCAGATACAATCATTCCTTTTCTTCTTCTCCTCTGCTTGTGTCTTTAGCTCAAGTTCCCGACAATGACGAGCAGTTTGTTCCAGACTTCCAGACTGAAAACTGTGAGTAAGAGACCATGTTGCTTTTCTCTGTGTCTTATGATTGTGTGAGAACATCTGTGGTGTCTCTTTTCCTTTTTGTTTTTTCTGGCCTCGGCTGGTGTGTTTGTACTCGTGGAAAGTGCAAATAGCGTTGTGTGTTTTTCCGTGCCTCTCAGTGCACTCACCTCCGCTGGCACAAGTGCTCTCTGGAGAGCTGCAGCAGTCTTGCATGTTTGCAGACAGGTGCATGGTGCATGGAGGGCTTATCTTCTGCTCTCTCCTTTTGTTGCCTCTCTCCACCACTGAGATATTATTACACTGGGACTTATTTGCACAGAGAAACATCAAAATATTGAGGCAGGTTTTTTACTAGTTGAAATGATATTTTTAACTCCAGGTGGTGCAATCTGCTGTCAACTGATAGTTGTTTTATTTATTTATATATTCTCTTAAATAAGATCTTTTTTAAAAATAGTCCCCCTGACCTTTCCTCAAAGTTTTTTTGTGTGAACCATCAAGTGTGGCTGCAATTTCTAAATCCGGCAGAGTAATATTAGGTACTACATCCACCAATTCAGTGGAAGCTTGGTTTTCCTTACACACTCACTCCCCACCCTTCGCCAGGGATTTTTACATATATGCAAGCATGACTTTTTTTTTCCAAAAAAAGAACAAATTTCTGTTTCCAAGAATACTTCCAAAAAGTTAAAAGTGATCCTGTAATGTTTGACAGGAGGCGGTTGTGTGCATTGATAAGGATAAAGCATTTAATGGAACATCACCTGGTTGTGAACCAGAGTGTTTGCACATGGCGAATAGTGGCTTGGCACGGGACATCTCAGGAGGAAATAGTGCCAAGGTGGGGACAGAAATTGAGTGAGTGAGCTCAGTGGGACCTGGAGAGAGCACATGTCTTTCAGATGAGCCAAAATGTGCATGAAACTGTGAGAAAAAACACAAAAGTGTGTGTCCACGCCCTGAATCTTCCCTATGTCTTCAACGGCCTCTAACCTTAAGAAGTTAGAATTAACAACAGCAGTTTCTTTTTGTTTTTTTTTAATAAGTACCAGATAAAATATCCCATAATGTTTTTATAGTGACAGGCTGCATTTATACCTGATAACCTGATTTATTCTAGATCACACTGCAAAATCATTGAGCAGATGTCCATTTGTTATCTAAATTAATTAAAAAAGAGGATGCCTCAGCATGTTTATTTTTAAAATGTTACTTAAATATTGTCATAATCTGTGAATTTAAGCACTTTTTTAAATCTCATTTTGCGATTTATTTTAGTATAGCAGTTATTAAAATAAACATTTTAATTTCAGGCTTTTAATTTTTTATTATTCAAAACTCAGCATGCGTGAACTCATCTGTAATGCATTTAAAAACAATTGAAATATCTGAATTTAATTAACTTCCTATAAAAGCCATGATGATGTAGGAGTTGTGCGGCATTCAGGACAGTAGAGAACCAGAGGTCACCAAGACTGTCCTGTTGTCCTTCAGAGGTAGCCAGGGTGGGTGGCCATGATGGCAGGAGACTGCTGACCATCTGAATTGTCCTGTTGGCAAACCTGCAGCAGACTGTAGAGGCACTAACAGATGGCTGGAGGGTGAGGGCACTGTGGTTGGGCGCTTGAGCAGGCATCCCAGCCGGCAGCTCTCCCATATGGGTTTCACCAGTCCGAGAGACGGAACGGTCGGGGAAATGGAGAGCAATGAAAGAGGTGAAGGTGGAGGGATATAAAGGAAGGTGTATCTTAACAAAAAGGAATGAGGGGGGAGAACAGAGTGAGGAAGCCCCATCGTTGTCATAAAATACTGAAGCAGATTCTGGTCTTGTACTTTTTCCTTCTTGTACTCAGTGGGGGAAATATTAATGTAGCATCAGTCCCACATTTAATATCCTCAAATCATAAGATAACCTTTAACCCTTTACAACAGTGTCCAGTGAAAATGTCACTTGAGACATTATTTCCATAATTGTTTTTTTTTAAATAACTAAGCTAATTTAAGTAAAAAAAAACAACCAAAATATTGTCATTCGCCATATTATCAGTATTTCAAGATAACATTATCATGTTAGCTAACTAACATTACCTAACATTAGCATGTTAACTCAAAAGACAAAGAACATGAATGTATTGGCTTGAAGGTCTTTGCTAATTTACCAAATTTCATTTGAATTAAATGGAAACTAAAACTTTGAACAATTGAACACATATTTGTATGATAGTAGCATCTTTAGTCCAAAAATGTAATCTTTTAGAAATATTTATAGCTTAGCTGGCTATTTAGTTAGCAAAAACAAGATAATTAGCATTAGCAACCAAAGAAAAAGGCGGGAAATGTTGCCTTTTTAGAAAAATGGGTTTTTAGAATAAATTTTAAGTCATTAGTTTGATATAATTTTCAATATCGGCAACAATGGCAGTATTTTTATGTCTTTGTTAAGCTGCTTTTTGTTTAGCAGCCAAAAAGAAGGAAGAGAGAGAGACTTCTGTATTAAAGCATACTTTTCATTTGAATATTGCATCAGAAAAGCAGCTTTAGAATATTATCCCAACAAATTTTTTGTATATTCTCATGGCCACTCATCACCTTTCTCAGGAATCTTTGCCAGTTTCCCTCAATGTCAACTTTGCAGTCTTTGCAGTGTGGCAAAGAAGCAGCATGTGAGCGGCCTCAAAGTAAAAAGTGTCCTGAGGCTGAAGGAGAAGAAGGAGAAATTTCTTTGTCTCGAACTCCAACACAGATGCTTACCATTAGCATAACTTAGCAGGGAAGGAAGGAGTAGAGGAGGTGTAAAATGAGGCCACACGTTACCAGCAGATCTGAGCCTCCATCATTTAACAGGGAAGGCGAGCACCTACAGTAGGTGAAAATGGAATGGAAGGTTTTTCGCTGTTGCCAAAAGACCTGTATTTTTTCATGAATGGACTGGAGAAATATCTGCCAAACGCAGGCTCTGATTCTGCCAAAAAGCACCATTTTTCCATAAGAGTGTACAACAGTTTTGGCAAGAGTTCGTTGATAGTGTTATGAAAACACTGCAATGCATCTTGCTTCTTAACTGAAATGAACTATTCTTTGATGAATGACAAAAATGAATTGTTTTGCTTACAATGTGCCACAATGTTTAAAGTAAACATCTTTCTATAATCTGCAGAGCATTGAAATAGATTTTTTTTAAAGATGCATTGAACAAAGACGTACTAATTGTTCTAACTGCTTCTTCTAAACAACCTACCATCTTAGTTAATCAATATGTAGATAATGAGAGCCATTAAGCGGTGATGGGCATGACATTCTGGACGAAAAAGGAAGTCTCTGTTTTAGTCAGAGGCAATGCCCTCGCTATTGATTTGTGTACCTTGGCACCCCACTGACGAAATCTATTGTGACATTTCCATTTCTAATTTAAGACCTTGTGCTGCTGCACACGTGAAATCCATTGTTGAGAGCCGATGACACAAACAGTTAAAACACCACTTTTAGACTGAATAGCTCGAAAACATATTCAGAATTCAACAAGGAAATGGGAAATATAGTTTTGTATCAGGTGGCCTGTGAACAGGAAGTAAGGAGAATAAGCTCTCGTGACAAACAAATTCCCATGTTTATTGTAATTGGTAATCAGAGTGACACTGATTGTAATCTTGACAGGCAAAGCGAAGATTTTGTTTTGACTCCATAAGCTTTTAACAAGGCTTTGCCATGGTAGGACCGTCAAAGGTCTCCCCTCAGGAAGTGTCTCTTTGACCTCAGATCGATGACCTGGAAAGGTCAGGCCCCCAACGAGGGCTGCGAACAACCCCTGAGCTCTGTCATGCCGGGCCCGTGTGGCCCGTCCCCCAGGGGCTCGGCTGTGCGTCAGATGGGGTGTTGGCAGATCGACCCCTGCTCATACGGCAGCTGTCAGTCAGTCGTGAGAAAACCCAAAACATCCTCCCTTGTAGACTGTCTGGCAGACTTGGAGACTGTCCTGGTTGTTTTTGTTGAACAGAAAAATATTCCAGGACCACAGATTGGTCTTCAGATATCTAAATGTTTCTTCTTTAGCTGGACTGAGTTGATGGACTTCTGCTCTTCGCTTATCATTCTGGTGACTTGGCTTTTAACTCAGCAGGGGAAGCCATCTCTCCGTCTGAAATTTCAGTCAAAAGGATCCTCTCCTTCAGCCTCGGCTGGCCCTCTCCTGTGTTTGATAGAGTGCTGTGGGAAGGCTTCGCTGCTGCTTTGTGTGCAGCCGCGGTGAGACAGCGATCAGCGAGGAAACCTGAGCCTGACTTCATTCTGACTGACTGGGTTTTCGTCAGAGGCGCAGTCAATTGGATTAGCGTTGATCATGACTCAAGATGATGGGATGTTAATCAGGACTGATCAGGCACTTAACAGCCTCTCAGATGCACCGGGCTCGCTGTGGGGCCATAGGTAGAGGGGGCCCACCCACCCCCCTCCCTCCCCTTCAGATCAATGAGCCCTGTTGTTGTCGTCTGGAACGTATTG